>CAUHTR010003450.1:0-15733 GCA_959609185.1 Schmidtea polychroa
AAATAAACATTGATAATATAGAGATAATTTACCCAAAAATAAAACATCTGAATTAAAAGTAAAATAAAACACGAACAAGAAGTATCACACGAAAACTTACTCAAATATAACCGAAAGACATAAAAAAACAAAAACAAATTCGAATAAAGGCGATTAGTAAAAATTAAAAAGAGAAATTAAAGAAAATCTCCATAAAATCTCACGGAAAGAAAATTATATCAAAATTTTGAATAAAAATCCAGAACAATTCAAAAAATGGCGAAACACATCATGGCCGCCAAACGACCCAATAAAATTTATAAAAAATAAATATTTTCATTATGATTATGAATATGATTTGGGCTACTAAACAACATTTAGAAATAATTGGCTACATCCAGAAGAGTGAGAAAACGGACGGAGAAGCCCTTTAAAAACATTATTTTGTAAATTAAATATAATAGGGTTGGGGAGGGGTCCTTTTTATCCCTTAATTAATATATATTTACAAGCTGATCGTCGTGTTGGGCGGTTGTAATCCAACTAGTGGGAGGCCTCTGTAAATATATATTGTTGTTAGTGAAAACATTATATAATTTGGTTATAGTGCCAATGACGAATGTATTTTGTAATGTATTTTTATACGTTTCAAATGTGCTGGTAGCTGACTACCCATGCTAGGCGTAATGTTCCATACGGAAAACTATAATGCCCAGGTTCTTCTGACCCCACTTGGGGAAGGTACAGACGACCCTTGTGGACGCGAACAATAATCCACCGTGTCTTTCAGGCACAGATATTTGGTCACTGCTCACTAGGTCTGGCAATAATAAATGCATAAACTTGGCCTTGTCCTCTCTTGTCTTGATTTTTATCGTTTAAATATTATTAAAAATAGTATGTGTGATAAGTTTTATTTACTAACCTTAATAAACCATAATATGCTTTAAACTCGAAAACCCTTGCGACATGTTGAGTGTGAGTAGTACCCTTGTGACCATTACCCATATGAGCAATACCCATAGGGGGACAGAATATTTTGTCGGATAAACTCTGACTATATACACCCATGTTAAACAAGGTATGTGTATAAAGAATGTATGTATAACATTGTAAATTATCGCTCCTTATTGACAACTTCCTGTAAAGGCAAACACAGAATATTGCAAACATATAATAATTCTCTACGCCATAACTTAGTGTGTAAAAAATATTTTAGGTTTTTGACTAATTATAATAATAATAATAATAATAATAATAATAATAATAGTAATAATAATAATAATAATAATAATAACTCCCGCGCGTGTTAATACTTTAAAAGAAAATATTGAAAATTCGAAAAATAATAATAATATTTATGCAAAGCATGTGCATTAATTATGTCTTTGTTAAATAAGTCAACTTTAGCGTCAAAATAAGTTTTTAAAATATATTTAAATTTTAAAATACCGCAACGTAATATATTTTGTCCTACCCCTTCATTGATTTAAGTTGGTCGGAATTTAATAATAATAATAATAATAATAATAATAATAATAATAATAATACTTTGAACTTGTATTTGGAAATAATAATAATTTACGACATATTGAGTGTGAGTAGTACCCTTGTGACAATTACCCATGTGAGTAGTACTATTGTGAGCAATACCCTTAGAGGGACAAAATAACATGTCGGATAAACTCGGAGTATATATATATATATATATATATATATATATATATATATATATATATATTATAAGGTTTTAAAAATTTCAACCTTGGACCCTTTGACCCTTCAACCTTGGACCCTTTGACCCTTCAACCTTGGACACTTTGACCCTTCAACCTTAGACCATTCTACTCACTTTTGCATTACCTTTTGTTTGATATGTATATTATAAGGTTTAAAAATGTTAAAACCTTGGACCCTTGGACCTTCGAACCCACCATCAAAAATTCTTTTGAATGATATATATATAATATGATTTAAAAAAAGATTTTCTGTTCTCGCAATTCTTCTATACAGAGCGAATTTAGCGGTAACTAGCCCGTCGGTGCCCCTCGGGCGAATCCAATCAACCGAGTTTGCTAGATCTGCGAAAATCAGACTCGACACCAACGCGCTACGCATCAGCATACTGTGAGCATCGTTTAGTCTCAACATACTGTTCAAATTTAGCATAATTTACATTTCGTCTGAAAATATCAATGATTGTGATAACATCTAATAAAAATTATTCTACGAAATTATATTTATTTTATGAGAAAAGAGAAACACTGCTACTTAAATAAATTTAATTGTTATAATAAATAATTACAATCATAGACATAACTATACAATTATCATACGCATAACTTCAAAATACAAAATTTACTGTTGATACCAACGATTCTGATGCAAGGTTTTCCGTAAAATTCGTTATCTACTGTAATTAATATTGCGAGTCCCGAGTGATTTGAAGTTCTGAAAATGAGTTACTAAACAAAGTTAAAAATAGCATTGAAAAAGGTTATCAACATGGTCTTATTTACACCTAACTGCGAAAGTTAACATTATCTATAATCTAAAAATAATCAATAAATATATATTATAGGAACACGCAAACTTACCTGTGTGTAAAAATTTAATGCTGCGAAATTTAACATATTTATTATAGGAATCTAAAAAGTGAGAGAAAATAATTAAGCATACAAACACAGCACACATAATGAAAAATACATACAAAATTAAGTAAAGTGTTCTTTATGCGAAATTAACATTGATTAACATATAATTAACATATCAATATTTTCAAATTATTTAAAAAGTTATGTACAAAAAAACTTTTGAATCAGATTCTGACTGCTCTACCTTGAGCTTTAGGGAGAAAGAAGTAAATACATTGTAAGATTTAATTATAAATAATTTAGAATATAAAATTTCTTTAGATTTACAGATATTGAAGAAGGTTCTTTGACAACTTTGAATTTGCAGGAAAAAAATCGCAAATCGTAAATTTTAATAAATTATTTTAACAAATTAATATTTTCATAGAATTACAGAAATAGACAAAATTCGAAAGAAGATTACAAAAACTTAAAAAATATTTTATCCATTCTTTCCTAAATGTCTTTAAAAAATAAATGTTTGGTGATTACTTTACTTATTTATAATTATAAAAATATCTAACTTACATTTTTACGAAATAAATCCAAATAAATCCAAATAAAATACCATAAAATTCCTAAAACAAACACCTGCAATTTAATTATCAATGTTATATTATATAAATGCTGACGAACAGTAATATTTAAGAACTTGAATAATGATCTCATAATTATATAAAATCAAAATTCAAGTACTAAAAATTACTTCAATTCAAAAACTTACCTTAAAACGATTTTTGAAAAATTGAAAAAATGAAATTAAGTTAACATTATCATATAATGGATGACTCACCTCAGCTGGTGTGCACACCAACGTATATTATAGACAATGTTAACTTTCGTTTTCAATGGTGCTTTATCCAATCAGGATTAAGCGTGTGTGCAATTTGGTACAATTTCTGTTTATTTTTAAATCTTGATTTAATTCTTTTGTTTTCTCATTTTTAATTTTTCAATTAAATTAAATCAAATATTTGGCCTTATTTTTTATCTTGGTTGGCTAATGGGTATCTTTGTGCATTTTCCTAACTTTATTTGCTTTAAATATATCTATTTTTGTTCGTTTTAAGTAAATTTTGTTTTTTAATAATATTTTTTATTAATTTAATTATTTATTTCCTATTTGTTTTTGAGATATTTTTAATTACCTTTTTCAATGTTGAAATTCCTATCAAAAGAAGATGAAGATCTATGCTCAATTAAAAAATGATAACAGGAAATTTGATGAAAAGGGGTTTTTGTCATTCCTGCCCCAACATAGCTTTTGTAATAATATAGTACAAAAATAATTATTAAAATATACGTTTGTTCTTACAATAAGATTATATTAATAATTTCTAACATAATAGCTCTGGTTTTAACATAATATTAATAACTCTTATAATTATATTAATATAATTCATATGACAACATCGACACAAAAAATAATATAATTAACAACACAACATAATTATTATTCGGCGAGAAATAAAACCACATTCTGTGAGTTAACAAGGTTAACCTATTTTATCTCTAATAATATGACAGACCAAACCGAAAAGTCAAAACACTTTACAAGCAATACAAAACGCATAAATAACAAAACTCACCTCTTTGCTTAACGATAATTTGAAGTCGGAAATCTATATCGTTGTAATATTCGGTAAATTTTGATATTCAGCATTTTTTTCATAAATCAGGCTTATGTTTTTCATATATTCATTTGTAGCCAGTTCTCGCTGAGAATCTCAAACTCGAGACCTCAACATTAAGAACGTCGCTTAACATCTGATGTCAAGTGATTAAAACAGGTATTATATGAGGTTACAATGAGAATAAGTTAGATTATTCCAACCATGAATTCAGTAAATGTTTATTTCAGGTTTAATTAAATTTATAATTTAAAATTAATTTGTGTTTACTTATGGTTCAGCATCAGTTGAAATCGGTACGAAACCATCTAACTGATATGTCACAAACTAAAGGATCATAAGGGTATTAATAATTCTGTAAAATGAATTATAACTGCACTTTTTAATGAATTCTACTCATTTTGAATAACGTTAGATACCAAATAGTCAAATAGCGATAAATAGGTTACGTTAATCAGAAACCCAAAATTATGAATTTACAATTGGAACCACCATTAAGATAGGTTTAATTAGTCCATGAACCTAGTATAACTAATGGGTATAAATCTTTTATTTGAAAATAGTTATCGTTAGGAATCATTTCATTTATACGATATGGTTATTCATTACCCATAATTTGTTTGTAGTAAAGCAAGAAAATATTTAGTATCAAAATCTTTTAATTCAAATCTTACATAGACAATTTTAAAATATTAAGTTTGATAATATTTTCTGTATTATATTTAAAAATATTTAAAAAGTACCATTCCTAATTGTGTTAACACTTTGTTAATAAATTTAAATGACCTACGTTTGTTTTTAATTATGCGTAAATAGTTATAATTACGAATTGTATAAAATAAAACGTTTTATTCTTTATTACCAATAAACTTTCTCATTTTAGATATTTAATTTTTACATACGAATTAATTAATGTATTTTTAGATTTGCAATATTTTTCAATATGATAATCTCTAAATTTTCAATTATTATAAAAGGTGACAATTTCTACGAAGACGTTAAGCCTCTAATTAAGGAAATCAGGCCTACATGGAATACAAATAATTTAAAAATAATGGTAAATAACACAATATTAATGCTAAATAATTAATGCATTTTCATGAAATATTTCGACTTGAAATTGAATTTTAATTGAATAATTTGTAAATGATCAAATATTTATTGAAATATACTTTCGAAGTATCAAATTTAATACATAAAAATAACAGCTTCTTCATTTATTAATTGTCTGAATTGCGGATTGACAAGTGATGTTTATCTAGCAAATAGATTTTGATATTTATATGCATTCTATGTTTATACAAAACAATAAATTGAAAGCTCAATTTATAAAGGTTAAAGTGTAAATTTTATAAAATCAAGTCAATTGCGCTTTTAATGCGAAGATATTAATTTCAGTAATTATCTAGTTTGTGTATTTCTACATGTGTGGCATATTGCTGAAAATCTATCATTGAAGCTCATCCTACTAAATCCATGAGCTGAGAAAACTTTAGCCCTTTCTCCACTTTTAATTAATTCTAAAAAATTTTAATTAGAAATTTTTGGAATTTTAAAAATATTTATTATTGAAAAAATATTTAAAAAAAAGATGGAAATTTGTTTAAATAACAAACAATTAAAGATATTAAAAATTTTAGTTTAAATAGTCTATGAAGTTATTTAGTGATTCACAGAACGATGTTAATTTTATGAAAATCCTAATAGGGCGTAAATGGGTCTTTATGTGGCAAATCTGTTATCATTTAAAATTAAAAACTTATGGATGGATGCATTATCGGTAATCAAAATGGATTCTTTCATCTAGTTTCTTATTAATTTTTATTAATTTTGACGTTTTATTGATTTGCACATTTTAATTTCTTTTGCGCTCCAATAATATTATTGAATCTTTAAATCAATATATTTGAGGACATCTTCAAAGGCACTTTGGTGTAATTCATAAAATAATATCATATATTACGTATTTAAAAATCAAAGCCCGTTTGGGTTTGAACCTTCTCAGATATCGACTTTTTGAAAAGGAAAAAATTAAGCAATCTGTAAAAAACGATTAATTATTTTTGAAATAAATCTTCGAAGAAAAATTAGAATTTGTCATTGAAAGAATTCTTTATCAAGAATTATATAAATAATGATTTTACTTAAATATCAAAACCCCGAAATTATAATAAATTAATATTTATTTTTAAATATTGATTAAACAATACAATATTTTGTAACTTTTTGACTCATTTTTCTAAGCTATATATGAATTAATTGTTTAAAATCCCATGAAACACACATTTAAGTCGCTACGTGATTGGTTATTAATTTTGATTTTCTTTCGATTATATCAATAATTCACAGGCTGTTACAGAACTGACTATAAAATTTGCTGTATTCCAAACAAACATAGAAGTGACAATAAACAATCAAAAATGTTACACTTCAATGTTTTTAAATGTATTAGAATTATATCAATATGACAATGATATGCTATCATTTTTCAATATAGGTGATTCTTAAAATAATTTAGTAGCACTTGCAGTTAAAATTAGTACAAGTAGTACAATATTAACCAATTCTGCATTTAAAAGATTTGTTTGATAAGAAATTAATTTTTAGCTTAGATAAGGCGTTAGAAATAATTTTTATGTGTCAGCTAGGAAAATTTATCAATACAGCGTACAGTTGAAAGAAATTCTTCATATTTTGATTCTTCTTTTGTAAACTTTACTTTGGGGTAAATCTTTGATTAGCTTTTAAAAAATATATAATTACTTTTAAATTGTTATTTTGTGCTTAAGATTTTCTAATATACATGTTTCTGCATCATCTTTTTTTCGGTAACAGTTAAAATTTTCTGGATCTTTTGATAAATATTGGGTACAGTTAAAAGCCTATCAAAAATTTCATTATATATGCTGAAAGAATTTTCGTCTTTATAAACTCAAACAATTACTTTTCATTGAATGTTGTCAAATTGACTAATATACGATAAATTCATTCAGATTATCTTCAATTAAAAATGTACTTTGTTGTGGGCTGATTCATAGTCATTGGTAGGTTGTGAACATAGTCGCCATGTAATACGGTTTTCTATCGAAGACTACACTATGTTATATATATATATATATATATATATATATATATATATATATATATATATATATATATATATATATATATATATATATATATATATATATATATATATATATATATATATATATATATATATATATATATATATATATATATATATATAAGATTCAATGTTCGTGCGTGTGACCTTTCCACAGACTCATAGATACAAAAACTACTATCATCATTAGAGGCGTTTCGTATATACTAGTTTATAAATAAAACGTTCCAGTCATTTTATTATATTTCTTTTTTTATTTTCTAGAAATTTACTAATGGAATTTCAAATCTATTATTCGGTGTATCTATTGATGACAGTATTACTGATAAAACCGATGTCATTCTGGTACGTATTTATGGGAGAACATTGATCAATCGAGATATCGAAATTGAAAATATGGGAGCGTTATCTAAATTGGATTTAGCAGCCAAAGTTTTGGGGAAATTTGAAAATGGTTGTGCATATCAGTACATTCATGGTACTGTGCTTACTATTGATGAATTGCGAGAGGGTCATTATAATAAGTAATTTTCATTTTATTCCTTCTCCAATTATATTATTTAGACTCATTATAGAGGAGTTTGTAAAACTCCATACAACGAAATTAAATTTCAATAGGCCAATGGAACCATTTTTATTTTCCAAAATGAGGGAGCTAGCTGAAGGAATTCCTGATAACATTGAAAATGTAGTCAAAAACGAAAAGTATGAGATATTTTAGTTAAATTTGGTTTAAGTCAAAATCTGTCATTTAATAAATAAACTCTCCGGAAATGGCTTACCTATTATATATTTGAATTACAGCAACCTCATGGAACGCGCTCTCATAGAACACGACGTGATAAATAATTTACTAATTAACTATTCAATACAAATGTTTATAGAAATGACTTTACTTATACATTGCGTAACCAAAGATTTATTCCCTTATTATTAAAGATATAAAAAGATGCTGCTTCTGTTTTATTCACCCTTTATATGTAGCCAATGAGTATGTACAGTAAATTATTTTATTATGTTTTTTTTTATTTTATAATTTTATTAAATAATGTTATACATGGTTAAATTAAAATTGCTACGTATAAATATAATATTTTTTATCATCTGTTTTAGAAACCGGAAATAACCAATTAAAATCTCGGCTTCGGATTACAATTCTTCGAATTAGATGGTGGAATTTATCATTTAATAGTTCTGTTGAGGATACCTAAATGATAAATAGCATAATAAATAAATAAATTACCTGGGGGAAGATCGGTATGATAAACGGGAACTCAGAAAAGAAAACGAAAGTAAAAAGAGAAAAAAATAAATCAAAGAAAACAAACAAGAAATTAAAACAAAGGTCATTGTTATTTAAGAAGTACAAATGAAGGTGGAATTTCAAATTCCAGAAAAACAAAAAAAACGGCTTGTCAAAGAAAGCGAAAGTCGGCACAACATGAAAAGGGAAAAACAGGGCACATCTTGATATGTGTCAGAGATAAGGCTGACGTAGCGGGGAACACAGAGGAAAATGAAAATGGAAAACAGAATCTGTCGCTAGTGCCACAAATAAAACGGACTATATAAAGCGGAACAGTTGACCTAGAAATGGGAATAAAATTAGAGACAAATTTTGAAGACGAAATAGAAACAAAAATTTGGACGATAAGTTAGACAGAGTCGGACGAAACGTTATTGGGAAAAAGATTTGTAGAGAATAATTATAAAGAAAATAATTGTGAAGAATAATTGTTAGAGAAGATTTGAAGAAAAGAATTAGTTGAAAAATTAAATGAAAAGAAGTTACTTGAGTATTTGAATAAATTTGTGAAGGTAAAAGAAAACAACCACCTCAAAGTTCCATTTGATAAAAGGATCAGTAATTTGTGACCTTTTAATCCGGTGTTATACACAAGTGCTATTCCTCACTGAGTGTTGTAATAAGCATTGTATAGTCACCAAGCAAAATGTTGAATTGATTGTCAGGGTAAAGTGAAAGTTTATTTGTGATTATCAATAAAGATTTCTGTTGTCAAGTGTTATTAGTGGATCAGTGAAAGACACGCTTGGAGTCAGAGCACGAATTTTAATTTTACTACCAACCCAATAACCCAACAGTTCTAGAGACATTATCTTTCGATTTTTTTATTTAACACTAGATTTACAGAACCCGTCAATTTGACGGATTCAATTTTCTGTTGGTTATTAATGATAGAATGATACGCGAATATATCACTATCCATTTTTTGTCGCGCTTTTAGTTTAGCGGAAATGTGTTGTATATACCAGGGTTGGTCAAGTTCCTCGATAGCTCGAGCCATTTTTCGAAATTCTTTTTAGTAATGGTAAATTTATAAATAAAACTATATCAATTTATATAAGGTTTAATAACAACATACGAAAAGTTATTTGTACAACAAGTATAGCAGAATTATTTGACAATAATGTGTGTGTGTGTGTGTGTTAGTTTTGGCAATAAGCAGAGATCGACTGTATCCAACCGTCATAAAGATACTTCTAAGAATCAAGATTGACTCTAATATTAACTGCGATAGTAGGAACCAAGTTTTGGTTTGTTATCAAATAAAGCACATTTGGAGTCAGATCAATAATTGTAAATTTTACATTTCACCAACTACCCAAACATATTACATCCATCGTACTTTTGTTATTTAAAGACTTTTTAAGTTCGTTGTATTTATACTATTTTAATATCAATTGCACTTGTTTCGTGTTTTTTTAATATATTTAATAAGTAATAATGGCAAAAAACAATAATGACCATTTTCATTACACAATTTTGATATATTACCAAATATTTTACAATAATGGCAAAAAACAGAATTATGTAATATCGAATACATTAAATAATTTCTATTGTTTTTTTTCTCCATTTTGGAGCATTCTAATATAGTATGAGTTCCAACATTTTCGTCTAGAATCATCTTTAGGATAATTATATTTTATTACTTGTCGAAGGAAATTTTCTGATAAACAATCTCTTATTTTTTTAGATGAATTTTTGGCAAGTTGCCTAGATTGTTTGCGTTACAATTAAAGCTGAACTTGACGTAGTCTCGTGTCGGATTGAAGAAAAATCCGAACTTTCTCCATCTAATGTATTATATCTGTTATTTGCTCCTACTGTTGAAATTATATCAGTACTACTATCAGCTTCAATTTCTTCTATATCTTTAGTCACTTTTGTTTTTGATGTTACTTCAATGCTATTATTTACACCTGCGTCAACATTAGCAGACGAGATCTTTCGTTTCTTTTCTAAAATATATCTGTTGTTCGATTTGCACTTGTATTAAATCTATTTTTCAATAGGAACAAATTTGTAGGTTTTTTTCTTAATATAGGTGCTCTTTATTTCTATGTTGTAACTCTACGCCTGCTTCTAATGTATACTTTCTCATATGTATTGCACTGCTCTGAATGTGTTTTCCTTAGTATTGGTAGTCAGATCATTTTCCAATGTCCGAAATTTATGTGCAATGTGAATCATAAGGCCTCTGAGCCTGAGTACTTTAAGGATTTTGTGGTCAAGCTGATAATTCAATATTGTCCATCCCAAGAAACTGAGTTCAATATTTAAAGTAGATTGTTTATATATCACTTCATGCTCAGAGCGTCGAACTGTCAGTAAAAATAATTCAGAATCATGTCGTAAGATGCTTACAAATTTAGAAAAAATCTATAATAATTTTTTATGGAAATTATGAGGCAATCGCGTACAAATATAATTAGTTACATTATATTTGTGTTTCTCATGATTTTAAAAAACTTGCATCAAAAGTTTCAACAATTACAATTATTAATTTAAATATTTTAAATTCAATTCAGATATTTGTTAAAATTTCCTCGTAAATCAACACTTCTCCAAGAAATAAAATGTTTAGAACAACAATTGTCTCGGTCAGATTATCCTATTGCATTTTGTCATAACGACCTGCTTGTACATAATATTATTATTAATTTGAGCAAAGGTTATTTATTATTGATACATATATAATTAATATATGTCCTCAATTTTTAGACCGCATTCATTTTATTGACTTTGAATATTCTGATTATAATTTCATTGGTTTCGACATAGGCAATCATTTTAATGAATTTGCTGGTATTATTTTTTATTTTCAGTAATAACTATAATTATATTTTTCTTTGCTAACATACAACATTTTTTATAAGTTGAATATCGCTACTTTTCAAACCAATTGCCATTGGAATCCAAACACCTCTTCCAGCGTACAGTTATGGCCTTAAATGCACCATGTTCAAATGAGGGTGAAAACCCATTAAAAATGTTCTTGTAAACTGTCTGCATCCTTGAAATGTTGAGCCTATTTTTTCAGACGACCTTATGGAAATTGAGGTCTTGTAGGAATTGTTCCTTGAGTATTTTAAGACTTGTAGGGCATCCGTCAGCTGTCTGGTCGTTACTCGACGATCCTCAAGCACTATTTTCTCCAATTTCCTCTATTGATCTCATTCGTTGAGGACATGGAACGCCCTTCTCTTTCTTCATCAATCACACATTTTTACGATTCAGAATTAATTTGTAGACTTTGAGGGGCATTTATCTCGATAGTCTCGTGTCAAATAAGTACTTGGTATCTGCTTGATAGTGCTTAATACTTGGTTGTTTGTTGTTGGTATCTAGATTTAAATACCTGGTTGTAAGTACTTAGTACTTCGAAGTTGGTATCTAGTTGTTAGTGCATGGTTGTAAGTACCTGGTTGTAGGTATATGGTTGTAAGTACATGGTTATTATTGCTTAGTGTTTGGTTGGTACTTGGTTGTTAGCTAGTTGTAGGTATCTGGTTATTGAATTATTACTAATATTATTATTATTATTACCAAAAATTGAATCATAAAATTTTCTTTACTTTTTTAAAATTATCACGGCCTAATGGTTTTTCGAAATTTCTTAGAATAAATTTTAAATTATTACTTTAATTTACTTATTTTAAATTATTACACTAATTTACTTCATTAAAAAATATTATCCTTAATTAATTTAATTTACTTAATTACTAAATATAGCCCTTTTTAAATATAATCCTTAATTTAATATCCCTCAATTTACTTAATTACCAAATTTTCGCGTGGTCATTGATTAATCAAAATATCTGACCATAAATTCTATGTACAAAAAATATAAAATTTATTTTTAGTGGCAGTTCGATTTTGTATTGAAAAATATTGGGACCTTAAATTACCATGGCTTTTTAGTGACAGTCGGATTTTGTATTGAAAATACCTGTGACAAAGGAGACACCCTCACTATAGTCATAAAAATGTGATGTAAATAAAAATTTTCCATTACCCAACTGTTACCCCTCTGCAGCAATTTTTAAAAAAAAAAATTAAGGGGGGGAGTACCATATGGTCGTGTTGCAGAGGGCTACTAACTTCTTACTGATGACCCTCGGTATGATTAGTCCCGTTTAATGGGAGCCGTATTATATACACAATGAAAATTTAAATGAATTTGAGTATTAAATATGCTAAAAATCCTCACTTCCATCTGGGCACGATGTAGAATGGTCTGGATCGGTTATGTTAACTTTTCGAGGTCCTGATATTTAAAAAATTTTCTGCTTACTAACTAAAAATGTAAAAACAATTTTGAAATAATTTAATTCCGCTTAATTTTAAATTCTAATTTTTATAAATTTTGATAGCGATTGACATGCAATTTTTAGTCAAAGAAATCGATCTCGTTTTTAAAACACAACATCAAATGCCATAACTATGCTGTTTAATTAATTTAAAACAGTACAACAAAGATTCTTAGCTTCACAATAAAAATTTACTTTACTCCAAATTTAACGATTTTGTGACGGAAATGAGTCGGTAAAATATAGAATAATTTTGGTGTTTGAGTAAGTGTGCGTGCACTGATTTGAATTCCGCCTTATTTTGAAATCAGTTTTTATCAATTTTGGCGCCTTGATAAATATGACCATTTTCTAGAATATTCTATGCTATTTTAATGATTTTACTAAATAATTCCTATTTGTTTTAATTCTTATGTTATTCTATTCTGGTTTTTTGCTAATTTATTTTATATATTTTAGTTAGCTAAAACTAGCTCTTGGCGGCCATGATGAATTTCGCCATTTGCATAGAATATTCTAGTTTTTCTGGTCATTTCTATTATCATTTTTATGCTTAAATCATTTTCTGATTTTTTGTGGAAATCTATGCTCAGACGTAATTCAGTAACGCTTCAACCACGTAGACTTAAAATCAGTTTTTGCCCAACAATACTTATGAAACTGAATCTCCGATCGTCAACATATAAATTCAATTCCATATATAAATGATAAACTAAATTCAAATCAATTTTTAAGCTAAATCAAAAATACTATTAGCTGATAGTCTTATCAGGTGTTATCTAAATTGCGCTTTTATTTATATTGAATTATATTTCTAATATTGTTCTTTACACAGTAACATTGAATTACTATATAGGTTATTTACTTTTTGGATTTAGCTGACCTTTTCAAAGAGTCTCTCGGCCAAACAGTTGATAGAAACATTTTTTTATATTTTAAAGGTCATCAAAAAATGTTTCTTTAACCTATTTTCTCCAATTTATTGTGTATTCACAATTTCAAAATAATACTCCAAGTAATAACGCAAAAAGAGAAATAAACTCGTTCAGACAAGTTTGTTTACACTATAAGAGAGTAAACTTAATAATATGGCATATTTTGAAATGATAATAGAAAAATGTACTTGTTCCAATATTGGAACACGGGGAAAAGTGGGTTTATAATCCCGTCAACAATTTCATTTTCTTCGACAATTTTAAAAGGGGTAACAGTTACTTTTTTGTTAACTTGGTTTAATAAATAAGCTCTGCTGTTTGGATATGTTGTATTTTGGTTATGAATTTTTTTTCTAATTTCCGAGTTAATTCTATGAAAATTAGTTTTATATTTCTCCTTATAAATTGAATGTGATTATTCCAAATATTCCTTAATATTTATTGGATATATTTTTAAAAATATTTATCATTCCCATTTTGCCAAAGGCTTGAACAATGTTGATTATTCAAAGTATCCGGATGATGTGTTTCAAAAAAAATGGCTTCGTGAGTATTTACAAATATTTTTTAAGTCAAATAGTCAAGCTGGGGACATAAAAAAAGTTTCAGATAAAGAAATCGAACATTGGTATAAAATGGTTAATAAATTTAGTCTGGTAGGGTCTAAATATTTAATTTAGTTGAATTATGATTGGTTCAGGCGTCGCATCTCATCTGGTGCATGTGGAGCATTTGGCAAGATGTCAATGCAGATATAGATTTTAATTATCTCGAGTAAACTTTATTTTAGTATATTTCCTATTAAATTTCCACGCGTTTAGTTACGGCATACTCCGGTGGAATCAGTATGAAAAGAAAAAACATGAATTTTTGTCTTTATAAAAAACTATTGATTGTTTTTCTGGATTTATTTCCAAATTTTGTTCGTTATATTTTTAAGAAAAATATATATTTGAAAGGAATGATTTATATAATAAAAAAGGAAAACACTGGTTTAATTTTTTATTAAATTATAACAATTATGTAAACAAAAAATATAAATGTTCAACATTAAACAAAATTATATTAGGTTGGTCCATAAATTCGTCCTGTTTTAAGTATGAATCTGCTATTTGCACTAAATTTTTTATGCATAAGGTGGCCAGACGTCCCGCTTTTGGTGGTACAGTCTCGATTTTTCACGATTTATCCCACGTCCCGCAACGTTTTTCAAAAGTCCCGACTTTTAGAATTAAGTTAAATTTTATATTTATGAAAATCATTGTTTTGCATTCTAAGAATCCTACGGACTACTAAGACTAACATATTGCATTTCCTACCCAGTTACATTGTATTTGTTTCTCAGATGATACACTTCGTGTTCTTACTGCGTGCTAGGAAGCTAATTAAACAAATAAATATTACAAATCTGCTACTTACTTATTTATATATTTCATAAATACATAAATTTTCTTAAACTTAGCTTAAAATACTCGTAGTCTTCAATTTTATATTGATAACAAAAAGTAAATCTTAAAAGAAATTTTAGAAAGAAATATAAAAATAAAATTTTGTAAATATTTTAAGTTAATCAAACTAATAATATGTCAAGGAATAAAATATTATACAATTTTTTAAATTTATAAATTACCATATTATTTTTATTCTATATGAAAATTTTTGATGATACCCCCTCCTTCAAAGTTGTCCCGCTTTGCCCATCTAAAAATCTGGTCACCTTATTTATGCACCAACCTAATACAATGATCTTGTTTATTTCTTATATTATGTTCCTTATGCTCTATGTCCCTACTTGCTATTNCATCTGCAAAT
>CAUHTR010003451.1:0-37253 GCA_959609185.1 Schmidtea polychroa
TTTGATGAGAAAATTGTGTTTAGCGACGAGGATTCATCAAATGAGGTGCATAATTGGCATTCAGATAATGAAGAAGGCACGAAATCGGAAAGAATTGAAAAACGCGAATCTATCGATATAACACCAATAATCAGTGATGTCTGGCATGATCAAAATCCGGCTATTCGATATTCTCAATTCCAACAGATGCCAATACCATTAAATGTCCAAGGACAATTCATTAGTAAACGCAAATAGAATTTGATGATTACTAAGTAAATTTTTCTGAGCAGATCCGCAATTTCCTCCAAATATCATAAGTCGCAATCCACCTTGTACTTTAGGCAATATTGGTGATGAACAGTCTGCATTTATGAATTCAGTTGCCGAACAACGAAACGCAAGAAATATGGAGTATTATTACGCGATCGAGCGTGCTAGACAGAAAAAACTGGCAACTCAATCTAGTCGCGTTTCTTGTGGAATAAATGAAGATCACAATCAAATAGATCCGGCGCTAATGCGCAGTAGACATACGTCAATGACTAGCGATACTACTGAATCAATGAGTAAGATTGTTTATTATCGAATAGATTTTATTCTTAAATTAACTTTTTAAATTATCAAAGTGATTAATGATTATTTTTTTGTCCGCATAAAGATGTGCATATTTCCATGATAAACTCCAAAAGTGAAATCGGCATGCAAATTATTGCACAATGAATGTGCTTGTTTACAGAATGTATTGCGTGTATACGCACACATTTTGCATTTGCTATATAGAAATGCCGAACTCTCCTGAGTATGTGTGCCTAGATAGTTGACTCAACATTACACTGTTATGTGAATATATTTCCCTGACAATTTATGACCAAGGCCGACTTTGACATTTGTGATCACTTTACCATCCTTTACAGATGATCAACAGCCAATGACATGTAGCCATTAATTGTGTCGACAACCAATTAAATGTTAACATTTATATATTCGTGTTTTCTTTGCTTAATATTAATTGCCTTTTCTATTATTTTTATATAATTAAATATTGTCGAAGTTTTTTCTAAATATCAATAAAAAGTTTACATTGTCAGTTTATTGGAAATGTTATGTATAAGGTTAAATATAATTACTATTTGTGTACTGTGATTAGGTTTTCTGGCATTTTCAAATAAAATAAAAGTGATTGACAATAGTAAATTAGGCACTCCAATCGAAATGGGACCTCCCGGTGGACCTCCTATGATGCATCATTTACACAAACCTCACCTACAGCCTCAAATATCTCCGATGATTCATCCGCACAATATATCAGTCATACCTCCATCAATTCCTCCATCTTCAATGTTCAGAATCACTTCACATCCATTCAACATTATGCCCATGTCTACTGTAGAACAAGTTGATTCGAAATTGATGGAGAAATTTGTAGAATTTCTCAAATTGCAGTCTACCAGTGAAGGAAATACTGAAAGCCCAATGAATTCTGTTGTCACTAGTGAACAAGCACAGGCTATCAGACTTCATGAATCTGACATGAAAACAATCTCAGATAGCAACACTCAACAACATCAAGACATTGAAAGACCCCAATCTCACGTTTCGTCATTAGGTGGTCATACGCAAGTCGACAAGGAAAATGTTAATACCGAGAAATTTACTGGATCCAACGCAAAAGACAATTCGGAATCCTTCGATAAAGATTTACAGAGAAAACCAAGTTAGGAAATTTATTAAATACATTCAATGTAATATTTATGTAATAGAATCTAATTATTCTCACGAGGACGACAATCAGAAATATGATCAATCGAAGAAAGGTATGAAAAATAAAAATTTTAAGGAGTATAGACCTAACAAAACTGGATACAAAGGAGATTATTCTAGTAATGTTGGGGGTTCTGCAAACACTGTTGAGCGTGATTATTATCCGGAAAACAACGACGTAATGGCTTATGAAGATTACAACACATATAAACAGCATTATTCAAGAGATTACAAAGTGTCTCGGGCCTATAATCGAAATCCGTCATTTAACTATTATTCAGATCAGTATTCTAGTCAACCTAGAGATAATTACGCTAGCGATTATCATTACAAGTCTAATTCACTTAAAACTAAATCCTCTACCTCCAAATCCAAGGATTCAAAACCATCAGGTAAATTATCGTTTGAAATTAAAAATTAATTAATAATTTCATCAGTCGTTTAACTTTATAATTATTAGTAATTATATTAACTGTCAATTCTATAATCAAATAAATATTATTAATCGATTGATTTTCGAGGGAAAATATAATTGAAGAAATTATAAAAATCTACAAGGATAAAATGACATATTTATTCTTTTCAGTTGATTCCACTGTAAATTTTGCCGTTCAAAAATTTGTATTAATTGACCATAACATTTTATGCTTGAAAATCAGAAATCTCCCTTTTAATTTTAAAGCAACTGCGATTCTTTGTGTTAGTTATCAAGCTTTATATTTTTATTTTACTAATTGATTTTTTTGAGATATAAATAAAATGTTTGATTAATCAAAAATTACTAAAAAATATCTCTATTTTCTTAAATTTTTGTTTATTCTCTATTTAACAAAAGAATATAATATGCATTCGGAATTATTAAAAGTACTATTATATTTTTATTTATGAAACATATATTTTATTATTTCACTTGCTTTTATTTTATACCCCTTTGAAGGTTCATTTATTAATTAATTATTAATTATACCTAAAAGTTTAAATTAAAAGCCCACTTTATGATTTCTCAAATTTAGTTACCACTAGGCAAACATTCAAATCATTCAATTTTTTTCTAATTTCACAGTTTGTCAAGGCAGTTTTTTAATTAAAATTGCCCGTGAATATTGTTAGGTGAAATATTTCATTTATATATGGATTTTTTTGATTTACTTACGTATTCAAGTTAAAAAGCAGTATTTGTGTTAATCAATCAATGGGTAAACTATTGATTGATAATGTGATACTAATTATTTCATAGAACTAAATATTACAATTTGATTTTTTAATGAATCAACAACATTTTTAATTCTTACAAATTCAGTGAAATGTTTTATTTTCAAACCATTCTATTAAAAAGTATTTGAAACAAATTTGACGCAGCTTTATTTTTTACTTCTTAAAATGCAAAAACATTTTTATAATTACAATAAATTTACAAAATTTTTATATTTGTATTAATAATTCCAAATTTGATTAATATGATTTATAATCATTAACTTCATTTAATACAGGTTCAAATGCTGATCATATTCAATCAGATCGGGAGACATCGAGCAGCAAAAAGTATGATAATCAAGAAGTATGGCCACATGACAACGACATAATTGATGGTTCTGATAAAAAGAACAAAGACCCAAAGAAGAATCCGAAAACAGTTAAAACAATTCCATATCAACCGAAAAAATTTGATAATCGCCATTATAAAGAAAAACCATCTGAAACTACACCAGAATACAGCATGGGATTTGCTGTCAATCCAAAGGATAATAGAAAAAATTACTATTCTAGCAACTACAACCGAAGATATTATTCGGATTACAGTTACTATAATTCATCCTCCAAATATAATGAATACGATAACGACAACAGTTATTATCAAGATAATTATTACTCACAAGAATATTATGGATATGATAAAGATTATTCCTCTAGTAAATATCCAAATAAACGGAATCCTAAAACTTCTAACACTGGGGATCAGTGGCGACAAATCAAAGATGAAAAATCAAGAAATACAGAGACTACAAATTCAACAAACTTATTCAGTAATTCGAACCCCAGTCAATCGAAAAGTGTTAATCGTAATAACAGAAAATCTGACAAAAGACAGTTTTCCAGTGAGTATATTTTGCATAAATCTAAGGATGATTATTTGAATGATGAATTTATCAATAATAAATAATCATCGTACTGTTACTTTTGTGAATATCGATTTAAAAGCATAATATAATTTTGTTTGTCAGAATTCTTCTTTATTTTATATAAATTGATGATTTTTGACGTGGTTAATTATATTTTATAATTGAATTTGGAAATATTTTAGATAATAATACACTTGTTATAAAATATCGTTCATCCGGTCAATTTACGTATGGTATGATGTATTTGTTGATTTTTATATTTGCTTTGATTCTGATTTGGTCTGTTTTAATGTTGCGGTGATATTGAATTAACGAATCATGTGATTTATTAACAATTTCTTTATCATATTAAGCCTCTAAAGACAATAATGACAACGATCAAGAAGAATGGGAAACCGCTTCCGAAGGTGGGAGTGTTCGCAGTAATAGTGCTCCTAGAGAAATGCATAAATTACACAATCGACAGAATAACTCTCAGCTTAATACGACAGAAAATAAAGTAATATCAAATAGCAATAATGAAAATCGAAAAGCAGTAATGAATAAAAATGGATCAAGTCAGTTTTAATTTTCATTTATAAAATAACAATTTTTTATTCAATAAAATTATTTTTAGTATTTCATTGATGTATTCACACTTTAAATTTTTTAAAAAATTTTATTTGATAATTGAGTGATAGTTAAAATTTTGTGCTAAATTACTTTAACCCACTGTTGGTCGCACGAGTATTGCTCAAGCGGTTGGTCGAGCGTGAACCAATAGCCGTCTCTCAGTTCTTTACGTTTTTAAGATGAAATATGGAATATTTATTTACTTTTTTATTTCTGGTTTTTTATTTCGAGTTAATATGTTTCATGCGAATAAAACGGTATCAAAAAAACCGATAGGGTGAGCGCTGCGCCGCCGCGCGACCAACGGCGGGTTAAGTATAAACCAATTTAAATATAAACCAATTTGAAATTATTTTCAAAAATGTAAATATACAATCTATGATCTTTCTAAGCTGAAACATTTGTATAACTGTTTCTAAATTGTTGAGGAACTTGCAGAAATTTCTTTTTGAATTTCTTCAAAATCCAAAAATTTATTTATTAAATAAAATGTTGACCAAAATATTCTTACATATTGCTAAATATGGCTTGTTCGGAATATCTTAGATCTATTAAATTCTATTGAAAGTTTATCAATAATAATACCGTTAATTTAGTTTTGTAAGTCTTCGTAAAGAAAGTCCTGTTTATAAAAGTTTTATCGAAACAAATGATAAGATGCAATAATTGTTAATTTTATTTTACTGAGAACTTTACGCTAGTTTGGTTTCACTTACTAAATCAACTATATTAATTTGAAATATGTTTATATGTAAAGTGACCAGGCGTCATACTTTCGGAAGTATAGTACTTCTTTTTGATGGTCTGCTATACCCAACTTAAGAACTGATTTTCTCATATTATGTACTTGTACTGTTTTGAATAATATTGTGAAAATCAATTATTATGTGGAAGAAATTCAGGAAATTATTATTGATAAGAATGAATTCTCCGATGAATTCAGGCGAGTAAACATGAAAAACTTATATGAATGGAATAAAAATAAAATAGAAATTAACTTTTATTGGATAGAAAAAACTAAATATTTTAAAGATTTTTTTATAAAAAAATTGAAATTATAGAATTTGCAATGCGACAGTTGAAAGAGTACTTTCAATTATTAATGATTTTTGGAATAATGACAAATCGAGATTAAATATAGAAACTTTACATTCAATGAAGGTGAATCACCAATATACATATTTTGTAATTTTTTAAAAGAAAATCATACATTATTGAAAAATATTATAAAAATTAAAAATTTTTAACTTTTATATTACTTAACATTTTTGTGTAAATCGCATAATAACTCGTATTTTTCCCAAAGCGAATGGTTACAAATTACGCAATTCTAGTTAAATTCCAATCATATATTTAATTTCCATTAATAATTCAAGGGTTTAATATAATGAGAAATATTTTCAATTTCTTTAAAATCCCCAAACTAAATATCCTTAATTATTGCTACAAAATAATCGAAATGAGTTGAAAATGATGTTTATTAAATCAGTATTAAATCAGATGAGATAGTTTTATAGATACTAATTTAATTGGTTTAGTTGTGCATTCATTTCAAATTATTTTAATATTCTGCGCATGGTAATCGAAATTGCACCGCGGGATGTTATTTGAACAATTGTACATTGATGATTTCTATTTGCAAAATCCGACAATGAAAATGAAAAAAATCATCAATAGACGTAGAGAATGACGTAATACACAAAAACAGATATATGGTGCATTACATTTACATACTCCTTTGTTACGGTCGCATCTTAAAAAGTTATTCCGAAATGTAATTGTAAAAACGCTTAATAATTGATTTGTGAGAATAAATAACAAACTTTGAATAAATGATGTTAATGACACAAATTATACATACATTTTGTCAATAATAATCAAACTTAGCTTATTTAACAGGAATGCAATTATTAAGACCGGTAAACGGACGTACCACTGCACATATTATGTAACTATGTAATTATATATTGGACACTTAAAGATTTTAGACGGGCATATACGTAAGTCCAAATCTAGTCTTAAAATCCGATAAAAAGAAGTCATTTTCATTCATAGAAGCACTGTTAATGTGAATGGTCTCAAAAGTTCAAACATAACTCGTAGGACTTAGTTATACAGTCAAACCCCGCATTATCGCCATTTGAGAAAATAAAATATTTTTGGCGTTAAGTAGGGCTTGAATAAAATAATAAAAAAACAAATAAAAAATCAACCTTTAATAATAAATCTGTCATTTTCCTCTTCATCAAATTTTTCTAAAAATTCTTTAATTATTTCCAGTGATTGTGATATTTCCGGCTTTGATATTTTAGATTGTTTAATATTAAAAAATAGACTTAAAACAATTTTAATAAATTCATGGCGATAAAGGGTGGCGGTATATTGGGGGTTGACTGTACTATATTAAACTGATTACTATTTATAGCAAGTAACGAAACAAAACTCAATAATTTTTCTAATTAATCAGTAAACTTTTGCTATACTTATTTATATTCAATATTTTTGATTTGATTTTTTGAAATATGTAAATTTTATTTCCACGTTTTATAATTATAAAATTAATAAAAGTAATGAATTTTAAATGTTATAACACATTGAAAACCCATTTGTAAGTGTGAATATCTACATATTACGGACAATAGGAACCACACGCGTACGCAATAGACGTATTTAACTTATTAAAATTTGCTGGATTAAAGGGTGATTTACATAAATGGTTCAGGAATATTTATTTTAATCATTTTAGATATATCTTTACGGCGTTAAAAATATAGCCGCTGTAAGTACGTCCGTAACTTTTGTTGATTTATTGCAACTATTATATTTATTTACTAATTATAAGTAAGATCATTAAATATTATTTTTAGAAATATTTCATCAACATATTAATTACCGCTATAAGTACGTCCTTACCTTTTGTTGACGTTGCAATGTCAGTACTATTACCGACCCATACCTGTAAAACTAAGTTGTAAACAAACATTCGCATGGCAACTGTTTGTTATACAGGTTTTCAGTACATCACGTGATTTAAAAATAAAAATTTCTTAGAAACAGATTTATTGATTTGAAAGTGCAAATTTGGCCTTAATCGAATGGGACTTTTAAACTAAGAAAATGGTGATATCGTTTTAAAAGTGCAAAATTGTATAAAATCGTGTTACGATTTATCGCGCTATAGAGCGAGGTCTTTGAGATTTTTCAGTTAATTACCGTTAGAAAAATGAGTGTATAATTTTCTTTGCTTTCCAAGTTGAAAATTTTATTTGAAAACACTTAATTAATCAATTTTTACATATCAGTTTTCATTTATTATTTTAGACTATTCATGTAACGGTGGTAATTCATTCAATGATAACAATGGAAATCAAGATGGAAGTGGAGGTGCATCAGGTTCATCAGGAGGTGCTAGATTTCGTTCGAGCGCCTCTCAAAATAAATCTGTTGATTCTTCTCAAAATAAAAACATTGATAAAACATCTAATGAAAATCGCAATTCGGATTCAACTTCAAAAAACTGTTCAAATAATAATAATAGCAACAAAGACAGTTTATACAACTCTGTTGATTCACGACAAACCGATTCTTTGCAGCGTTCAAGTGATAATGCACACATATCTTCTCCAATCAATCACGATAGATACGCCGAGTTTATCGACGACGAAGATATGCTATACGAAAATGCACAATTTCAAGAAGTTTTATCTAAAGCAACGAAAAAAATTAGGAAATTAGAGGAACAAAAACGACTTAAAGAAGAATTTCGTCTAGAACAAAAGAGATTAGAAGCTCTGAAAAATAAAAACAAATCTGATAATAATCAAATTAGGAAACCATCAAGTCGACGAGATCAAACTCCGCGAACTAATAAAACTGAGGCAAGTGCTGGACACAAATTTGAAAATAAACCACCTTCAAATTTAAGAGATAAAGAAATTACCAATAATGCACTAAAAAAATGGGAAATCAATAAAGTAGCAATGCAAATTGGTTCCTGGGACAATAGTTTAGCCGATGAGATTAGCTCAGAAAAAAAAGGTAGTTTGAAATAAATATTTATTGACAATCATTATAATCTATTGTAACTAGCTCCTCCAAAACCAATCGGTACTCCTGCTTCCATACCTGCATGGAATAAAAAAACCAAAGTTCCATTTGAAACCAATTCTTCAAACGTTTGTCAAAATTCTTTGTCCGGTGAATCCATAAAAATGCCTACTGATATTGAAACCATTTCACAGACATTTTCTTCCGAGAATTCCGAGGGAAATTTTAACCCAGCATACAATTCTTATAATAATTCAATTTATAATCAACCAGTAAGAACTAGTGAAGAAAATAAAGTAAGATAACAATATTTTATCAAAATTATGATATAGGTTGTCATTAATTCTTTTAAATATTGAGATCGGAATATTTCATTATTTAAATCATAATCGATCCCTTTAGTCTAGGTCAGTGGTCTTCAAACTTCAAAAGCTAGCGGAACCATTATGTGAAATAATGCGTTACAATATAGATTTTATATAAGTTTTTTATGAAATTCTTGAAATTTGTATTTATGTTTTATGAGAAATGAAAAATTTTTATTGATATTTTTTGGTGAGAAATGGAGCAATTTCTTTTAAATTATTGATTTTTTGGAACTCCAGGGTTCCGTGGAACACAATTTGAAGACCACTGGTTTAGGTAATCGGAGATCCGCCATAACCTATTAATTTATTTAATTATATATAATTAAATAAATTATATGGCAATTATTATAACAAGCTATTACCCGTCAATAATGACGATGCAATTTTTTAGTTTCGATATATTAAAATCCTGGCTGAAAATTTATATATAATTGTATTCTAAACATATTAACACAAAAAACCTTATTTAATTGAAAAGCTTGATATACAATATTTTAAGTAAATATTTTCGAGTTATTAAGTAATTGCCCCTGATATGATGTCTGTTTAACTAAAATAATTTTTTTAAATATTTAATATCTACTTATAATTATAGAGTAGTATAAAAAATTATTTATCAATTTAATTTTTTAATATCCAGAAATTATAAAATATCACACTTTAAAAATTGACCATTTAATCATCAAAATAACAAAACTTAATTGGTAATATATAATTTATAACCTAATTCAAAACTATGAAAGTTGATATAGTTAAATTAACGTTTTATTTAGAACTTATGTTTGTTTTTATTATATAATTATTATTGAGATAAATATAAACGGAAAAAGTGATCCAAAACGTTAGGAAACCCGTGATATACTTAATTATATATAACCGCATTTTTCATATAACATAAAATATACTTGCTAGTGGTATATATTTAAATTCACGGAACTATTACACTAGGAACTAGTTGCACCCATTAAAATCAAACAAAATTGCACATAGTTTAAGGTTAGTTGTGTGTTGATGTATTGCCAGGCCGTAGAAAAACCATTAAAATGGCCCGAAACAAATTATCTGCTTTTTGCAGATTCAACTTGGAAATGATGTATCTTCCATAAGAATAAAATACAATTAACATAAAATATAGATCTTAAATTCCCTTGTCCATAATTTAAAGTGATGATTATTAACTCGCGACGAGGCAAATATTCCTAGCGGTCTCCTCTAATTAAGTGGAAAACTCAATATATAACCAATACAATAAAATTTGGAAAACTTTCAAAGACAACTGCATCCTAAAATATATTTTAGGATTTTAATAATATCTAACGAAAAACTTTAACCCTTAACCATATAACGTTTTCGTAAAGTTTCATAAACACATTTGATACAGAAAAAACTACAGTTTTTGGAGCCATTATCAACGAAATCGCCACTTTTAATTAATACATGAGATCAGAGCTAGTTGCACCAGTTAGAATCAGCCTTCTGAATACTTCTGTGTGTAATAAATTTCATCTGTATACTATATGTCATGTAATAAATTTTTCCTACAGATTCTCATTTTTTAGAATTTAATCACAATGCAAAAATTAAAATAATAACTTAACAATTTTTAATGCTGATCTTTGAATTTTAGATTGAAACGTCAATTGAAAGTCAATCTGCAGAAATTACTATACACGAGAACATTAATTTTGAATATGATGTCAAAAATATAAACTGCGATAAAAATCATAGAAATTTGTTATCAACAGATCGAAATCTGCAAAATAATGATCAGAAATTATTGAATGATAAAATTAATTCAGTTAAAACAATTTGGGATAATCTTCCCGCATCAAACATTACACCTGAATCAAAAGTCACAATTTCATCTCCTATTAATCAGGATGTTGATATTCATGCGGGACCAGTTTCAATTAATCAAGACGTAACTAATACAAGAAATATTGACAATAATTTATCAAATTCACCTGTACCAATTCCTAACGTATGTAAAGTTAAACCGCAATTACAACAAGATTTCAAAAAAGATCACAATGAAATAATTTTATCTTCACAGGCTATACAAATTCGAAATTCGCCCGCTGCATTTCTTTCTCAAAACCAAGGTGGATTTCTACCATATCATCGATTCACAGACTTTTTGCCAGAATCATTACATCCTCAAGAAGCGTATACATCTCTGATTTCTAATAATCAACCAGGAATGCACATAAATTATAACCTGCCGAATACACATTTAATTGATTCATCTCTACTTAGACAAAATACACAAGAGCAAATTTTATCCAATAAAATGAATTTTATCAATCAAAGTCAATCTTCGTTTTATCCTCAACAGGCAACTACTCCAAAATTAATGTCTAATAGTAATTTCATTTTATTTTAATTTTAATTGATTACTTTAATATCAATATATTTAATTGTAAAATAAAAATTAATCGATAGTTAATTTTAAATTTCATGTATTTCATTTTTATTAATATATTTCTAAATTTTCGTCTTTTTGCATCATGTTTCATTTTATATATGATAAAAATTTTTAACTTCTACATGATTTTAATTAATTCATTTTTCATTAAGCGTATTATTATTTCTATAATATTTTGTATTGCTATTTTTTAAAATCTGGAATTGGATATTTGTTTGTTTGCTGCTTTAAGTCATAAAAGTTGCCAATGATTGGAAAAATGATAAATAAAAAAATATTACAGGAAAGTGAAATTCTCGATAAATATCACACTCAATAGCTATTGTGCTTGATAAATAAAGCTCTCAAAACTAAGAATCAAAATTTAATTCGTTTAAATTCGACAAATATCACTTCATTTTTTAATGGGTTTAACAAAAATTGAGTCACACTTGGTAGGGAGAAGTATCGCTTTCAACACAGTGGATTTCTTAACTTCCACAGAAATTACATCTTTGGTCTAATGGAAATTGAAATCCCGGTTTTTAAAATTTTTGTTTAATTAAATATAAATAACTAATTTTGCTTAAATGGGTTATAAAAGCTATCAATGGGAAATATCGCAATTAAAGATTTTCTCAGAAGGATTGATTTTTATTCGACAAAAATGGCCTTATTTTGTCATGAGGATTGTGAAATTTTGATATGCTGAAGTCCTCACTTCTCCCTAGTTTAAATATAAATGCGTTTAGACCTGTCCATTCGCATTTTCAGTATTACATCGTATAGACAGAATTTAATTCTCCATAAGATGTCTTGAATTTAAATGTAAAATGTCTAGGGATTTAAGATACGCAGGAGTTTTGTTGTAAATTCAACACAGTGATATTTATTTAAAAATTTTTGTATTTAAATTGTTAGCGAATCCAGATTGACTTCAAGGAAAATGAAATTTAGTTAAAATCATATAATTCTTTTATTGGGTTTTTCACTTCGTAAAATTTATTTGAAATATTGGGACTTTAATTAGCTATTAACTTATTCATCCAAATTTCTATTAAATCAATTAAACAATTCTTATTGTAACTTTTTTCAAATTTAAATATTATTTCCAGATCCTGGGCAATTACCTATAAATATGGATATAAATTCAGCTCACGCTCCTGCACATCATATGCAACAATTATTACTTACAAGACAAAATTCATTAACCAGTAGTATGATGCAACCTAATCCTATGACTATTCCTTTTATTCAAAGTGGACAGCAACCAATACAAGTATTTGATGACATCTCAGGCAATTAATTGGGTTTCTATTGTAGGCGCAAACTCCTCTATTTCCCACGACACCAATTTTAGGAGCAACTAATTTCTCTTCTCAAATAAATCCATTTTCTCAAGGTCATTTACAACCTCATTATCCCCACGGAAATTTTCCATCTTTACACCATACTCCTCAGTTTCAACCTAATCATCAACAAATGCTTTTAAATCAACACCAGCATCATCAACAACAACAACTCATTCAAGGTCAGTTGTCTCATGACCGAGTCATTAATTCCGGCCAGTCAGGAGTTTTTAATTCTGTAATCGGACCATCTGACATTTCTACTAATACAGGTTTGCCAGATTTTAATGGTCAACCGAAACCTATAAGTCACAATAACATTATGCATGGAATGAGTGGCTCTGCATTTGTCCTACCTCATAATCTTAATATTTTAATGAAGCCATCAATGTTCGCTACTAATTCTCAATATAATACTTTCACAACTCCTGTAAGAGGATTTTTTGATATATAATAATTATAAATTTACTGTGATATTTTAGTTTTATTTTCTTAATTTCATTGGTTGTTATTATATTTATGATTTAGATGAGATTATTAATAATAATAATAATATTTTAAATAAAGCTCTTTAAAATTGTTATTAACATTCATTAGAGATAAAGATTCTTCGTATTTCATTGATTATTTCGATATATAAAAATGACCAAGATCTTAGGAAAATATGAAAATTTGATGCTCATTTGTGTGAATTATTTTTAAATCTATTTTCTTATATTTCAATTCCATAAGTTTTTTGATAATGTTTAAGGATTTTCTATTGGTCAAATCGTTTTATATGAAAATCCGTTTTAGGGATTATCTTTTTAGATCAATATACAGGTACAGGTATTGAATCATATACAAATTACATGATGTTTTAGGGGCAAATTTGTAAAATAAAACCCAGTTAATCTCTATTGTTTTAATTTCAAAATTTATTAAGTTAACTATTTCAAAAAAACTCATTTATTTTAGTAGCATCTTAAAAATTACCAATTATTATATTCCATAAATTTCACAGAACAGCAATCGAAAATTCATTGAGATATAAAAATATATATGAAATGCGTATTGATGTAAAGGTTGTAAGGTTATTTGACAATAGACTGTGTGCATGATATTTCTTTTGTATCTAATTATATTTTTTGATGTGATAATGCTTATATGATTTAAAATGAGAAAGATTGGGACGAAACGAAATATAAATAATTAATGAGAAAAGATTATGAAATAAAAAGAGAAAAAGTGTGACAGAACGATTTTTATATGAGGAACATTTTTTTAATTTTCGCTTATTCGGTTTTTATGCTATCATTTTTAAAAGTTTGATATTATTAATTTTATTGCACTTGAATAGGTTTATTATGAAAAACAATTATAACATAAAATTAGTTTATAATCTGAAAGGAATTAAGATAATGGACATTGGTTTTTAGTGGTTATTTCGTATTATTTCAAATTATATTCAATTTCATTAAACTTATTTGGAATAATAATAATGTTTTAACTATCATTATAAAATTTATTTTATGTTAATTGAAAAAGTTTCTTATAAATTTCAGTTTGACTCCACACACACACACACACACACACATATATATATGAATAACTTACAGAGAACCTTATAATGGTTTAACACGAAACCAAACACAATCTTTAATAACTTATTTCGTTCTAAAAATTTCTGAATTATATCAACACAGGAGACTAGTGATAATAATACAAAAGTAATTTCTCAAGACGATTCGTGTGATATTGCAGTCTTACACAAACGTATACGTGTGTCAGAAATATATATATATATATATATATATATATATATATATATATATATATATATGAATAACTTACAGAGAACCTTATAATGGTTTATAGTATATTATTTTATATAATATATTAAATGAATTAAAATGTGTAAGCACGAAAAATAAATTCTTTTGTGAACTCTAGCAAGGATTTTTTTATATTTATTATTATACTTTTGTTTGTTTATTGTACTTTTGTTGCTTTTTTAGGTATGGGTACAATCTACTAGTTTTCCACTCAGCCAATATCTTTTTATACACGAATTTTTTAGGAACCTAGCAATCGTGTAAAAACAGAATTATATATATGTAGTATAGAATTGTAAAATAAGCCGAACATATTGATTTTTTACGAAAATTTACTAATTATTTTCGAATTTACCAATGTTTTTTAGAAATAATTTAGCTAACCTGATATTGTTTTGAAAATTCTTGATATATACAAATTAAGCAATCTCCGGTATTCATGAGAAACAAAATAAGGGCATTAAGATGTGTTAAATTTCCTTTTTACGACTATGTAGGATTATACATTTTATTTGCCTTTGTTATATGACACATTTTTTCGAAATAGCTATATTTATGACTTTCCAGGAGTCCTTTTTGTTATTTCAATTTAGTTTATTGGTTAATTGAATCGTAACTGTTTTATAGATTCAATCTAATCTACTTAATTTGAAAAATGGATATGATCATAACACTAATATAAAATCGTTAGATCTGGATCATTACAGACACGATAATCCAATGAATGATCGAAATATTTATTGTGGAGATAATGCGCAATTGCAAAAATCAAATGATGAGTATTATCAGGATGTGCCTGAATTTGATAACTGTGATATAAATTACGAAAATTGGATGCCGAATCTTCGTTATTCCAAAGTCGATATTTATACTGCAAATAACTTAATGTCTACTTTTGATTTTCATTCTCAAAAATCTCCAATGCAATTCTCGCCATTGGAACCAGGCGGTGACGCTGCTACATATCGCAATTTTATTACTCCGTTTCGTGATAATCATACTTCATTGGCTGCTGCTGGTTTACCAACAAATGCAAATTTACAGTACATTATTTCACCAAGATTAAAATCACAATATAATCATGATCAATCAGCAATGATTGGCCGACAACATTCAAAGTGTTATGAGAATCAAAATTATATTTCATCAAATAATTTCAACTCTAAAAACGAATCCATAGATAACAAAATTTTAATAAAATGCACTCCTTCCTGTGGCGGTTCAAACTCCATCAACGAAGTCAAAGACAATTCGAAAGATATATCTAATACTGAGGTATTCTATATACTATTTTATTTGGGATTTTGTTCAAGATATTCAACGAATTTAAGAATAATGTATTGGTTAATAATATTTTAAACATATTTAAAATTTGAGGCGCTATAAAGTTTAATCAATATTAAGAAAATTGTGCAAAATAGTTAACCAATAATTTATCAATTTTTCTTTATTGACTTGATTAGAGATTTGAAGAACTGATAGAATTCCCATAATTTTATTATTTGTTGTAATTTATTATTCATTCCTAATCCTCATGTCTAATCAATTTATGTTGTAATAATTGGGAAATCAACCTGAGTTCCATCATGTTAATTCCTTTTATTTTGATTTCTTTTCAGACTATCAATCAATACTGTGTTGAATACAAAACATAATATTTATCGATAATCTTAAAATAAATGAAGATAAAATGAAATTTTATCAATCCAGAAGGGATCTAATGTTGTTATAATGATATATTTCTCTAAATTTAAAGTAGAGTTAGCCTTAAAACTCCATGTTTAAAAATCATTAATATTTTACGACAAAAAAATTCAGTATAAATTAGAAATTAGAAATTTATTGAAAATATTAGCTTTTCGTATTTATTGTGTTCATAATTAAAAATCAGAATATAATTATTTAGTTCAGCCATGGCCAACCGGTGGCCCGGGCACAATTTTTAAACATCAAATCAATAATTGTCTTTTTTAGAATTCATATTCGAATTAAGCATGTTTTTAATTTAAAAAATTGATTCTAAGTTTACTTGAATCGTAAAAACGAGTTATATTTATTTAAATGAATTTATTGTGGCCCGTGATAGTATTTTTCCGAAAATTTGGCCCTTCGATTGATTTGGGTTGGCCACCACTGATTTAGTTTATTAATTCATAATAATAATCTTCCTGATAATATTATACAAACCAAATCTTTTCAATGTAGGAATGTATAGAAGAAGAATTTAGCAAACAATAACATACATTATCACAAACCTTTAGTAATTCAATGTTTCTTATAAGCATTCTCCCATTGCTTAATTTTTCTTCAAAGCTTCTTTCGTATATTTGTTTCAAAACTTCTACAATTCCAAAATATCTTTATTAGTTTTTTAAAAACCAAATTAATATTTTCTATGTCCAATTTTTTTCTTGTAGTATAATAAAATTTTTGTTCCTTTCAGTCATTTTCATAAGCAATTTTTTATAAACGCGATTACCAAAAATCTTTCACTAGGTGTCTGATCGATAGTTTATTTTTTGGAAAGTGGGGTTAATCATAAATAATAAAATATCAATAACCCGTCAAAAATGTCGAAAAATTGAATAAATAGTTTAAAATAACGAAGAAAATTTTAATGACTTTTTGTGATAACGACGTCGAGTTAAAGCTATGAAAACGGGTTCTGGTAAATAAGCACTGTTGTAATAAAACAACTTGCTTTGAGCTTGTTAATGATCATAGCAAATGCCAATATTACCATAAATTGAAGACGCTTTATTTTAAATGGCGTACTACTTGGCACCAGATCAATTTTAGAAATGCAAACCTCTTGACCTTTATTACTACTTTTTATGATCTAAACTTTTATGATTATTATATTATTATTTTATATTATTAATCAACCCTGTGCCATTGAGCAATTCTATCTTCGGATTAAGATTTAGCAGCATGACAAATTCTTCAATAAATAATTCAATAGAAAAATGATAATTCATTAAATGTGGTAGCATTATTGATGGATATAATGTATGAAGGAATTCAATAGGGGAATCAATTACGTCATTTGGATCATCTAACATCATTGAACCAATACTCGTTTGTTAACCGCTTCATCTGATATAAGTTCAAATATTTTATGATTCAAATCCATAACATCAAAGACTTTAGAGGAATGAAATATTAGTTATTAATATTTGAATTTTTTTTTATTTTTACAATAATTTTTCAATAAAAAACAGAATATTGTAATTTAAGAAACTGAAATTTATTCTATCTGTAATCATTTTGAAAATAATCATTAAGATATAAATGATTGAGTATTAAAACAGATAAGCAAAAAAGATGTAATAAAAAAGACATTCGAAATTATATAAATGAGAAAATATTCTATTATAAGATAATTCTTTCCGTTCTCTTAGAATTGAATCCCTAATCTAATATTGGTTTTGGTTGTTTTTTAAACTAAAAATCGATCTGAAAAACAATTTTAAAATTTCGCAAAAACTTACTCAAACAGAAACCGTTTACATCTTAAATATTAGTGTAAAAGTGCAAAGATTTAAGTACCAATGTGTTATATTTCGGTTTTATTGCCACTAGGATACTGCAATACAAAACTGTCACAAGAAATATCGATGAACTTACTAGCGCTTTTAACATTATGATTTCGGCAATTTTAATAAAGCTAATATATTTAGTAATATTCATTCCAAATTCAGTGTAAGATGAAAATATATTTTGTGAGTGTTTTTATTTCAAAATCGACACTTATTTCGGGACTGGAAGTAATAAACAGGCAATCGAATGAATAGTTGATTAAAAAATTGAAAACAATAAAATTTTTCGAAACACAATATATATCTAATATTACAAAGTCTGATACTTTATATTTTATTATTAATTTGCTGATCACCATAGATATTTCGGTGCAAAACTAGAAAGTCGATTTTCCAATCCACGAATTTCTTAGATAATGTTTATCACAGCTATCTTAATACGATTTTTATTTCGAGAACCAGTTCAATTTTTAATAAATTTTATAAAAATCAATTCCTCGTAAAATTTATTGATTTCTTCCAATTAAAGTCTTTAATTATTTCCCCAAAATTCCTCGTTTTTACATCCTTTTTTATTAATAAACAAAACTTTCAATATCACTGTCAAACTCTATATCAGCGTTTCCAAAAGTGGGTTCCGTGGACTGATAGCAGGGGTTCCACAAAATTTTTGTAAATAAATAATTTATAAAAAAAAGATTTATAAATAATTCTCGATTTTATTCGATCCAATTTAAAATTCTTTTTCAAAGGGAAACCACAGTTTTTTAAATTATATTGTTTTAAAATACGCATTAAAAATAAGAATTTGAAATTAGTTTTAATTAATTTTTAAAAAAAAGTAAGTTATTTTTTCAATTTTGAAAATAATCGTATGAGTTTTACCATTTTCTACTACGTATTTGTGCGAAACTGGATTTTCTTATTATACTTCTACGAAAACGAAATATTGTAATCGATTGAATTGCTCGACAGATATGCGCATCCAATTATCAGCAATAAAACCAGATATAACAAGGATTTGCAAGGGAAAATAACAACAACACTGTTCACACTAACAACATTCATAAGTTTAATTTTTTTTATATTATTAATCAACTATCGAATAATTTTATTTAATTTTTGTATGATTGTTATTTTTTTAATATATACTATAATTTCCTGTAACACTAGCTCATCTATTCTCAAACCATGGGTCGCGACCCGCATGTGGGTCGTGGAAACTTCCCAGGTGGGTCGCGAGGATGCTATTTGTAAAAAAATGAAACAAACTACGTCACAAACTTTTTAATCTGCTACAAACAAAACGAGAGCATTAGTTTACTAGTGTTAATTTGCGATTTGCTCCATATAAAGCTCCATATAAATTTATTCTTTTATTTCGAATAATTAATTGTAATAATTATCTTTAAGAATTAAGGGTTTGTTAGCAAAATTTTGAAAGAATTAAAATACGTTTAGTGAGAAAATATTTTAGTCGGAGTTGGTAAATATAAAGTTGATTGCAAAAGAAGGAAAAAATTTTGTATTGGGTTGCCAAGTTTCTGGTTTCTGGCTAGTGGATCCCTATTTAAAACAGTTTGAGGACCCCTGCTATAGCTCATATTAATATTCCCGATATTAAAATTCTAAGATTTTTGTAAATAGGGTTCCTTCAAAAATTTGAAATAAAAAAGGGTGCCGCGGTGAAAAAACTTTGGGAAACGCTGATCTAGATATTTTTGCCCTAATTTTAATTGAAAAAAAATCTATCAGTTTTTAAAATACTGTTGTCTTAATATTTACAGAAATCTAAATTTTATAAAAATTAATTTTTAAAGAAGCTATTTTTTACATTTATTTTCAATATGAATTACGTCTGTAAATACTTAAACAATCTGAATAGGTAAACATTTTTTCTATCGATGATTCTATTTAGTAACATCTTCCTATCGATGATCCTATTTAGTAACATCTTCCTATCGATGATCCTATTTAGTAACATCTTCCTATCGATGATCCTATTTAGTAACATCTCTTTCTATTGATGGTCCCATTTAGTTAAATTTCTTCCTATCGTTGACCATATTTAGTAACATCTCTTCTTATCGATGATCCTATCTAGTAACATATTCTATCTTTGATCCTATTTGGTTAAATGTCTTACTATCGATAATCTTATTTAGTAAAATATCTATCCATCGATGATCCTATTTAGTAACATCTTTCTATTGATGATCTTATTTAGTTAAATTTCTTCCTATAGTAACATCTCTTCTTATCGATGATCCTATTTAGTAACATATTTTATCTTTCATCCTATTTGGGTAAATGTCTTCCTATCGATGATCTTTTTAGTAACATCTATTCCTATTTTGATAAATTTTCCTTGTACCGTTTTGCTACAACATCATTTTATTCATGGAAATGTACTATTATTTTTAATTATTATTGAACTGGACCAAATAATATCTATATAAATATTTCCTCCCTGCTTGGTTTCAGAAGTCCATCACAGAGAGTAAAAAAAATTCCAAACAACGAACATCTTATTCTGATAATTTCGATGATAAAAACCAGTCCTGGTCATTGATAGAGGATGATAGGAGCGTTCCGCCGGAAGATAACAAATCATCGATTAAAAGCAGTAACACCGAAAATAGTTCACACAGTCCAAACAAACAACATTTCAACAATTCTTCACGGCCGAATAATTTCGACAATCAATGCCAATACGGTTACGATGAAACCCAGTTGTCATCTCAGACTGCTGAATCACTGAGAAAATTCGATCAGGATCAGCTGAAAAAAGTTATAATGAAATTGCGGGAAGGCCCCGTGATGACCGATACAAATTGTAATGAGTTTGATTTCGCCCCGTATAAAGGAGCAACCATTCCCCGATTGATGCCTCTCCAGTCGTCATCGTCATCCAGGAGCAAACCCAACAAATACAACAGCAACAACCACTCATTTTCATCGGATATCTACAACATTAGTGATAGTATTAATGTTGGCTTGGGATTCTATTCTCGGAATCGAGCTCTTACTCCTCCTGCCGCTCAATTTCGGACTTACAGAAATAAAACTAATAATAATAATAATAATCGGCACGTAAATCCTTCATTGTTACCGAATAGCAACAGTAATGCTAATACTAATGCTAATATCAATAATCGAGTATCTCGACAGAAATGTGATACAAATAATGCAGATATGGTTGTTGTCGTTGACTCTAATGATTTGAAATTGAACAGTGTGCAGTCAAAATCTTTGGAGTGTGATAATCTTGTGCATGAGAACATTATTAATAATTCAATACTTTGATTTTAGTCTATAGTGAGGATTGAACTGTTTCATATGTGAGTGTGCCCGCGTGCGCTCATGTGCTGCAGTATATAATAATTCGGTTATGGTATGAAATAATAATATATTTAGTAATTGAATATTAAGCTATTTGTGTTCTTTTCATTTTCAGTGACGAAAATGTAGTTATTTGTTTATATGTTATATTTGTTTGCTGACAGATCCCAGTTGTACATGATTCTAGACTAATGAATATATGTTTCAGTCTTTGCAGTTATTTTTTCCTTTCTATTATTAAAAATTATGATGTTATTTTCTTATATAATACACGTTTTTATTTCTGGTTATTTATTGTTATTTAGTAAATTTTCAATAAATGAAAAATAAAATTAAGAAGGGGGAGAATGCCTGAAAAAATTCAATGGGATTGGTCGAATTATATGTTTAAATTGTTGTCAAATATATCATTACTTGCTAACAAATTGTTATTCGCTTGAATTGTTTCCATTAAACGTTGACACATATTCAAGATTCGTTTCACCGTTTATAGAAGAATCATGGATTTCTAAGACTAATTGAGTTCTAAAAACCAGATTTTATTAATATGGGACTATACAAATTGCATATCAGTATTTTATGGTCACATTTGATCTGTTTTCTGTTGAAATGTCAGATAAAAAGTTAATTTAGCACAAAATTTTTCCGCTACATTTCTCAGTCTATTGTTATCAAAACTTCTGTGGACAGCGACATACTTTGAAAATGATAATTTTCGCAATAAATCTGTTAGAATTATTGCATTATATTTTTCTATATGTTTAAGTTATTAAATTTAGATGTATTATCTGTTTTTTTTTATATTCACGAATTTTCGGCACAGCCTTTTTCAAGTGATTTTGATATAATATAATGTCAATTGAAAATGTAAAGAAGTTCTTATAATAGTTTTATGAATACCAAAATTAATTTCTAAGTCATAATTATGGTTATGTTAAATCTAGGCTTATTTTCTGATTTCCTTAATCTTATCAATATTAGTCATTTTTTAATTTAAACTTTTGAAATTTATCGTTAATCACTGCAATGGACGAAAATTTAACTTCACATGTTTGCAATTGTAAAAGGAAGGAGGACTTTCAAAGACCCAATGCGAAGAAACTTTCTGGAAAAGTATATAAACCCATATTAGTAAGAGTTTATCACTGATAACCTAAACTGTATTAATTTGCGGCTAAAATTTATTTTTTAAAAAATATTTTCTGAGAGATCAATTAATTCAACATTCACCTATCTCGATATTCCAGTGGCACAAAATAAATCTGAAATGGAATTGTATTAATTTAAATTCATTAAAACAAAATTATAATTATTAATTTCCCGAAGAAATAAAATGCGAAAATAAAATATGGCGAGTGAATCCGAGTTTATTTTCTGTAATAAACTTTCAAAAAACTCATTAATTGTATTTAAGGTTTTACATTTTTTCCATACTAAAAGTTTTATAATAAAAGCATAAATTTTATTACCTTGTAAATAAAAATTCAATTCATTGAGTCATCAAAATATATCGTCCAATTATCTAAGCTTCAAAGCAAACTTCTCCTCAAGTATTGATAATGATATATTCGTTTTGTCTGTTGGGAAACTTTGCAACTTTTCCATGAGATTCAAAATTCCTTGAATATTTTCATACGTTCCATCAAACATTGGTGTACGATTCACGCTCTGGGAACCTCAGTATTAGTGTGAATTAGAAATTCAAGTGGTTAATTTAATTGAGTTAATTTTATCTAAATTATAAATAATTTGGTTCTGTAAACACTTAATTAATATTATCCATCCTTAATCGGAATTTATATTAAATATTTAAAATATAGAATACTTATAAAATTAATTGTTTTAGGTTAAGGTTTTACACTAACAAATCTATACACACATAAAAGTACATGTTCATTTTTTTGAAATATTGAATTTTGTATACACACAAACATTTCGAATTAAATGCATAAAACTTAGCAATCCAAGAACAATGATAAATGGTATATCATCCGTAAAATATTTTCCACGCTATTTATTTAAATATAAAGTATTTTGTTTTTGATATCGTGTTTTGATTGGTCATTTTTCCCGAGTAACAAATAATTCGGTAACAAATGAGAAAGCAGGAATTATGCTCTCACCTTATTGGTATTCTGGATTCTTACATTTCGCTTTGTAACTACAGGCAAATTTTTTCGACACCAATAGTAAGCAGGGAAACCAGATAAAGATAAGGATATAGAGGCTGATTTAGGTTTACAATTATAACATTCGTGAACATATTAAATCTCTATTTAACAAATACAACATAGTTTTATAATTACCTAAAACCACATCAAAAGTTAAACTAGAAAAGTGCTTTAATAAAGTCTTAGAGATAAAAACCCAATAGAACTAACCTCAAACGAATTTATGAAATCTAAAATAAGACGAAGTGACAGCCAATTCGCAATATTTTGGAATTAAATTTACCATCCATTAAATTGATTAACTAAACTAAATAAGTGAATAAAGAAAATCAAATGTATTCGTAGAATAGAGATCCGAAGTCTATAATTAGATTGACTAAATCAATTGACTAATGACATTGCCTATTGCATAATAATTCCACAAAAGATACCCAACTCTTTTTTACACGGTAGATACATTCCTCAGAAATCTGAGTAAAAACGAGTTGGATGTATATGGTAAACACACACACACACAATGTGTATTACACGTACTCTAATACCACTTGATGCTTATAATTTACAGAATTTATATATCTGAATATGTTTCAAAGTAAATTCTGTTCAATAAATTCACTAAAATATATTACGAAAAATAATTTCAGAATACAATTTACTGTTTGATCAAAGTTTTTAAGGAAAACACTGTATTGCCTGACACAAGTATGCAAAGTTATAAGTCGATTAAAAATCGGGATCACGTTAAGACTGATCACAAAATTTGAATGTAAAAGATAAAATAAACTAAATAAAAGCTTTCTATAATAAAACCACCTCTTATTCATTTAATTAATAAATTCGAATAAAACTTTTTCTCATGTTCAGAACATTTGTTTTAACTTCATTGGAGAATCTAACTAAATTTTCTAATCTTTTCATAAAGTAAATAATCTAGACTTCTTCCAAAACCCCTCTAATCCAAATTTCATCATTTTGATAGAGATCATCATTAGCCAACAGTTCAGTGAGATTTGTCAACCCATACATATTATTTGTTTCATTCTTATCAGAAGTTGGTCTTTCCCATTTTCCAATGTTTTTGTCTGGATCAAATTTTATTGTTTTACTAGTGTAAACACTGTAATCAATTTGATTTATCAATTCGAACCTTACATTAAACTTGAAAGGCCACGATAATTGATCGCTATGTTCAGTAGTCATTAAGGAGAAATCTACGAGCAAACAATTTCCTCTCATTAAACCTCCAAAACATGCAACCAAACAGAGTTTATAGCCGTTTTCGTGAGAATAAAATGGTGCACTAAAACTCTCACTTTTCAATGATTTTTTGGCTTCCATAATTTTTTCTTTTACCTTTTTTACTTTCCAAAATGTCTCTCCGTAAATCTCAGAAATTACAGCTGTACTTTGGGAATCGATTGAGGAAACTTCAACGTCTTTGGTTATGGTATTTACATTCTCAACAGTGTTTTCATTCTCTATTGGTTTCACGGATTTCTCTGTGGTTTTCAATTTGAAAACGTTAGGAGAATATTTATCAGCCTTTGCTCCAAATTTCCTTTTCTCAGCCATTTGATTAGTCCTATGAACTTCTGGAAATTTTTTATGGATAAAGTCTATTTTTTGAAGGTCACGAATAATTATCTAAATTAAATATAAAATCAAGTTTATCATCAAACTATTAATTTCTACCTGGTCAGTTTTTCTAAGACTTTCTATTCTCGCAATTTGCCGACCCAAGGATTGGTTTTCGGCCTTTAATTGTGAATGGGCTTTGTGTAATGAATCTATTTCGTGATTTATTGAAGTATTCATTTTATTCAGTTCTTTTACTGAATTGTGCAATTGTTTGATTTCATCTTTTAAAAATTGGATTTGCGAGTTCATTAAAATTCAGTCAATCATTGTTTTAATTAAAACAAAAATTAATTTTCCAAAATTTAAGGAAACGTATTTTGATTTTTAAAGTTATAAAGAATGAAACAAATATTTTATCCGTATTTCGCAAAAATAAAAATAATTTCTGTTATTTAATAAAAAATTTTCAATTCCATCACAATTTTCATGTTACTCTATACTGAGCTTCTTATTTTGCTTTTTGCTTTTTAAATTTTCACTTTTCATGTCCCATTAAGTATTGTCTAGATTTTTTACATTAATCTTTTGACATAAAATTCCTATCTCTATGATCTTGTTCCTTTTAATTTCCATTTGATAGTTATACTAATTAAAAAATAATTACCTTTAAAATTGAGCTGTGATTGGCTTTTTAGTATTTGCCGTAGATATTATTATTTTAAGGAGGTTGTTAATTTTTAGATTATTGGATGGTAAAGTTTGTAGAGGAGAAAGTCAAACAAAACAGGAATCCATATGGCACATCAACGGTTCTTTTGAATTTTTATACTTGGTGTCCTAGATATAAAATTCGACAAATGTATAAAATTTTATACAAGAGAATTTATATAGTAATGGAAATACAACTTTATATAAGGAAACGGATTTTGATGTATTGTAGTGACAATGTGTCTATTATGTCATTCCAGTTCAGCAACATTAGTTTCAGCGAAGTAGTCATAGGGTCTCGTCAAATACGTTTTTACTATATCATTTCTAAAGTCGAATGGAGTTGATCATCACAATGGGAAAAATTAAGATTATCAAAAAATTTCTTCAATCTGCCAACAATCGATGTCATTATTCTCATTTTATGTCGTGGCGCAAAATAATTTAAATTGAATATTATTCTTGAATATTAAGCTTGAAAATTGAAACAAGTACGAAACAAAATGTAAAAATAGATACATTAAGTCCTCGACTTATTCAAATTCGAATTACTTGAATTTGTACTTACGTGATGTAAAAACATGTATTTTTTATTTCGAATTTTAATTTTAATTTTTAAAAAGTTTTATTTAATTTATTTCAACCAATTTTAAAAATAAAATCAAAAGTATTTGAAAATAGAAACATATAAATTCCAAGATGTTGACAAGGATTATTTTCATAATCGAATTACTTTTCATTTTATTCAATATATACTTTGCAGTAATAGGCTTATATTATCATTTGCTTGTTTAACATTTAATTAATGCTGCTTACAAGAAATCCTTATTTTATATATTTATTATTATTATATAAACATAAACAGCGCACTGATATTTGAAAACTCATCTCTTATATTATATATTCCGAGAGATTCAAAATCATTATGAAGTAAAAACAAAAAATATATGTATTCTTTACAATCCAGTTTCTCGGATTTCCCATGCCTTTTTGCCTTTCTATCTTGAGTTGGTCATCGACATAGCAATATAATCTACATTTGGTTTTGGTTTAAGTTTCGATTCTTTTCCTCTTGTACTTAATTATTAAGAATGACCTTTTATTTAACTGTCTGTTTTTATTGATTTTCTTCTGTTCCCTTCTCATTTTTCAAAATCTCTATTCCACTCTTGTTTTACTGAGTTCCAGAAAAATACCACATTCATTCATCATCATTTCCCTAAATTATTTTACGCCTTTAATGATTATTTTTTTTAAATTTAGGGGTGTTTCTGAAATTTAATCAAAGATTATTTCCAATTACAGAGTAGAATAAAACTTCAGTAGTATTAACGAGTATTTTAAGTCTTCTGTCGGTGACAGATTCAAACTTATGTACTGTTTTTCGTTTTGTCTGACCAATCGCTGTTTGCCCACCTCCTTATTCGATGTTAAAATATCTAATAATTCTCCTTTTCATGTTTTCTTTCCAGATTGGTTGTTCCTTTCACAATTTTTGTATATAATTAAAGCTTTTTAGATATTATAATTAATTATATTTTTTGTAATTTCTTGTACGGTAACTTGTTTAAATTGATTTTTGTATTATCTTGCGGCCCATGTGACCTCAATCGATTAGCAAAGTACAGCTGAAATTTCTTAGAATTACGGAGATACTTTGGTTCCAACCCAACAATATTAATCTAACCTAATCATATTCATAGAAAAAAATTTCTATACTTTTAATTAAAAAATATTGGCAAAAACGTTTTATCGCATATTGACAAACACAACCGTGAAATTTTTACATGCCCTTAAAACCCATTCCCAGAAATGGAGACCGAATATTACCTAAATATACTATTAAAATAATAAAGATCGGCAAATAAATTTAAGAAAATCAATAAAATTCAGAACACTTACCGAAACAGTCCTAAATAATTCAAGAATTTAAACTAACACATTTCCAAGACTTTCATTAAACAAAACGAGTAAAAATATAAAACCGACGGAAAATGTTAATAAAGAGTCCTATTGATTTTTAAATCAATTTCACTTATTCGCACTTATAAAAATACGCGGTTGGCCGAGCTACGATATTGAGAAATCACATGAACACAATTGTAATAAAACCATTAAACCTCAAACACATCATTTAGTAAACAACAACACCGTGATCATCATTCAGAATTCCGGGAATTTCTGTTACTAAATATAGTAACACAAATCAAAAAATTCTCAGTACAAATTTTGAAATCCATAAACAATACACAAAAAATCTAATTCAATACTGCGAACCAATGCTCAAAATTATGTCTATTATTTTTTTCCTATAAATATTTGAAACTCAAATAAAAATATTTTTTAACGGAAAATAAAATCAATGCAAAACTTTTTATCATCGATAAACTTGACAAAAAATTTCAAAAAGCCAGTTGAATTTATTCCACGATAACAATGATCGTGTGTATTCAATAATCTTCGTCAAATTCCAAATCATCGTCGTCCTCATAATTCGTTACGTCATTAACTCTGACTGTTGCCAATTTTGCTCCTTTAACGGCCTTTTTTTTCTTACCGGTGGTCTACAATTGAATATCAAGGGCATTATCATTTAGGGTATAACTATCCAGTGAGTTTTAGCTTACTTTTTGCACTTTTGATTTTTCATTTGCTAATGCATTGAACATTACTGAGAACTTTTTTAATGTGTCTACATCAGCTGAGAAATATTTAATATTACAACATTGTTTGTTAAATCAAGTAATTCATAATTAAATAATCGAAAATGGAAACACTACAAAAACTCAGCAGTTTTATTAATAAAGAATTTTCAATTATGAAATAATCATTTTAAATCTACTTCAGTTGAAATGTTTCGGTTTTAAAAGACCTTATTTGAATTCTGATTGTTTTTTGACGTTATTTTTGTAATTGACCACCAATAAAGGAAAACTTTGAAAATATTTATTTAACTGATTTATTATCAAAAATTACTAGCGACATATGTCCTATTTGGCGCACTTTTTAATACTAAATAACATAAAATAATGTTTTCTTGTCATTACCGGTACTTCAAAATTTGTTCTTGATTGCTTTTCAATTAAAAAAATTGTTCAGCTGATGCAACAATTAAAAGGTCAGAGAATTCACGTTAGATGATATTTTGATATTTCAGTGCAGCATTTGACGTGTAAATACTTTTGATATTTAATCACTAAATTTTCTCCAAATGGCTTCTGCAGAATTTATAATATCACGTTACTTCATTAGCGTTTATTTATTTAGATAGAAATTGTCAGTTCTTTAATTCATTTATATCTATTTTTGAGTTTGTTGTTGAGGCGTCAAAAACTTTCGTAAAAAATTGTTGGGTTGGTGATAAATTTAAAATTCTTACTCTGACTCCGAGCGTGTCTTTGACCGACCCCAAAAATAACACTTGACAACAGAAATCTTTATTGATAATCACAAATAACTTTCATTTTACACTGACAATCAATTCAACACTCTGCTTGGTGATTATACAATGCTTATTACAACACTCGGTGAGTAATAGCACTTGCATATAAAACAGGATTAAAAGATCACAAATTACTGATTGGTTTATCAACTGGGATTTTGAGCTGGTTGTTTTCTTTGACCTTCTTCACAAGTTTATTCAAATACTCAAGTAACTTCTTTTCGTTTAATTTTCCAACTTCATATCTTCTCCAATAATTATTCTACAGAATTATTTTCATTACAATTATTTTCACAAATCTTTTTTCCAATATCGATTCGTCCAACTCTGCCAAGTTTTCTCTTTATTTTCTCACTTGTCGCCATTTCTCTAATTTTGTCTCAGTTTTGTGTTAATTTTATGTCCACCAGTTTCTCTTTATATATATATATATATATATATATATATATATATATATATATATATATATATATATATATATATATATATATATATATATATATATATATATATATATATATATATATATATCGATGTTTTTGGATCAAATTCACTTGGAAGGCAGTGCCGAAAATTCGTAGATATCAAACACATCGATATATTTACTGATTCATAGTCAAGCTTTTTAATAAATACAATGTCAATGGAAAAGAAATCAATGGTGGAATTTTTTTACGAGCGAAATTTGCAACCTCGCTTTTAATAGTCAAAAGCGCCAGGCATGTAAAGCAGTCTTGATTTACCGCATATCGAAGGGAATTCTTAATTAATTTAATCGCGAAAAATCAAAGGTGCATCTGTAAATTGTAACGCGAGGCCTTATAAAGCGCGGGCCATGTAGAATTGTCGCTTTTAAGCAATATAATTGATTACGAATCTTTGACCTCCCACTTAGCGATAACTTGTACATTTTAAAAACCAATATGTCGATTCATGTTGTATAATAACTTGTTAAAAACATTTTGCAAGTCTGTGAAGGAGCTCGAATTTACCTTTATCCCTCATAGATAAAAGATGCATTATCTTTTGTTTGACAAGTTTTTTAGTTTTCTATAATTTCAAGATAAACGAAATAAATCAATAATCTTGAAAAATATTTTTTGTGCTTTGATATATTCATAAGTTTTTACTCCTTTTTATGTCATCACTGGAGTATTTGATAGCAAAATACGTTAATAAAAATTGATCCACGAGAGTAATTTTATTAGATGCTACAATCTGTATAAAATTAATAATATGAATACAGTTAATATTTTGTTGTATTGTTAAAATTAAAATTTATTAATTATATAAAATTAACTGATTTTTACGCAATTTAAAGTAATTAATTATGATAATAATAAATAATTCACTGATAATAAAATATTAAATTATTGAAATTAGTTTTCAGTTTAAATTAATTCTATTTTAGAAGTTAATATTAATGAAAAATTAATTATTACTTACAAGAGATAACTAAATCACGAAAAGTATTTTCTAGAAATGTGCTGTAATAAGGATTATTCTAATATGAAAATACGTTTAATAAATATTCAAATAAGTATTACTTCAAAAGGCAAGATTTTCTTTTTAAGAAGCTCTTTCAATCTATCAAAATCATCTTTACCTTTGATTTGAATATCGTCTATACCAACTACAACTGGTTTTACTATAATACATAAATTATATAATAATATACAAAATAGATCACTTTCTAAAGCATCTTTAAACAATTCATATTCAACATTTTTCTCAAAATTTTCTCTTTCTTTTTCTGTGAGTGGAGCATTGTCAGTTTTTTTCTTTAACTCTTTTTCTTTTAGTTCTTTCTTCAATAATTTTGATTTGACTTCAACCTTTTTCACAGGCTCAGGGATCTTTTTCACTGGCTCATCTTCTTCGGCATCCCAGGAATCCTATTTAAATTAAATTTTAAAAATAGTTAAAATAAATTACAAGTATCGTAGCATCCTCATCTTCACCGGCAAAGCGATTAGCCACTACAGTAGGTACAGTAGTATCTTCATCTTCTATTTATTTAGAAAAAATTTTAATTATAATAAAATGATAAATTTATTACCCCAAGACATTTTTCAATAAAATTTCAACGATGACTATATGGAATTTAAAAAAGTGAATATTTAAACAAAGCATATAATAAAACAAAACTGACTACAAGAAATTTCAACAGTCATGCTATAAATTAAATTACTTTAAATGTTATCAAGGTTTATAAACTTACTTTAATTAATTATTGTTTGGAATTCGAAATGCTTTTTAGTTATAATTTTAAGATTTAATCACAATAAATTTAATCATAATTTTATTGATATACAATATTTTTTGATCGATTATTAAGCACAGTAATGTCCTAGAATTCGTGAAATATCGATTTGTTTTAATGCTTTGATAAACATGCACATGAACTAGTTACAAGTTCATTTAAAATTTGCGATAAAACATAATGTAACACAAAATAAAATAAAAGTATAACACATTTGACATGACGTAATGCAACCGATTGCAACTGTAGGGCTGGAGCTGAGAAATTGAGAGCCTGTTTAAATGCATCAGAAACCGCGCCTATTCGAATTAAGATTTATGATTATAAATCAAATAATCCAAAGTAAAGTAAATAACACTCTGAAGATAAATGAGCATGTTGGGCAAAAACTAAATAAATAAACAAATTGTTTGACTGAATCGAAAAAACAACAAGAAAAAATGCAAAAAAATCAAATTGAAAGGAAAAAAGCGAGCGGAAAAGTACAATAAATAAATAAAAATATATAAAATAAATGAGAAAGAATAGAAAATATAACACAAAAGTTAATTAATAAACAAAAAATTTAAATAGAATAAGAATAAAGATTAAAACACCAAAAAACAGGAAATACAGAAAATTCTGATTAAAACAAAAAATATTAATGACCAAAAATTTCAAATATGATTCCAATAAGACCGATAAGCGATAAATAAAGAATGAAAAATACGAAGAAAGTAACAACGAATAGATGAGCTATTGGTACTGACATCTTAGAGGAAGTTGAAAAAATAAAATAAAATTTTAAAAAATCAACGAAAAATGCCCAGAAACGAAACCACAGAAGAAGGAAGGGATGAAAGACACAGTACAAAGAAGAGGAGATTTGAAGCAAAGGGTGAAGAGGAATGGGGCCGGAAAGAAAGTTTAAAAAATTTTATTTTCATATCCAAATTTGGACTAAAAAGTACAAAAAAAATCACAGAAAAAAACTACAAATATAAACACAAAAATAATACTCTACAATCCACATACTCTAGAACCAAAGGGATAAAATAATCACAAAGTACTCTACTATCAAATCACTGGACATATTTCATATCGTCCAACTATATTGAGAATGTTGACGTTAGATTTCAATTAATCAGACTCACGGGAGAAAAAGAAAAGCGAAGATTTAAGCGATTTTTTGTGAATTAAAAGTAAAAATTCCAATTTTCAGTTATGATTTTGTAAATTAAAATTTTGTATCATAAGGACTCATTTTTAGATTCCCTCGAAGTCAATAAATTTTTATAAACAATTGTTTTTTGTTGCAATCCCATTGATTTAAATTAATAAAGGGTTGACTATTTAGGTATAAGACGGTGGGTTTGGTAAATCAAGGATCTGATTTTCTTTTATTTATTTATGATATTGATTTATCCAATTTTTTCAGTTATATTATAATGAACTATAGAGACAAACGATGATCAAAAAGTAAAAGGATGCTGACAAACGAGCCAAGTTTTCGACGATTTGGATTTAACTAAATGTCCTTTTGGGATGTCAACGCGACAATTGAAAGTATCCGTAGCTTTGCGTATTTGATTTCAAGTTAAAAATTGTTTATTTTATTTAATTCTTTCGGAAGTATAACTATTAAATTTGGATAAAATTTTGTTAAGCTATTTGAAATTAAAAAATGTAATCATAACCATAATTGGAATATTTCACAAATTAATGACTAAAACATCCAATACATATCAACACAATGATGGACAACTAAATACCCGGTAGTAGTTCTATCTACTCCTGGTGGTCTGATGGAAAAGAATACGAGTGAGACCGGTAGGCATAATTCGAATACTCTGTTTCCCGACTCGATGATATTTCGGTGAAATATATTAAATTACTCAGTTAAATGAGAAGAACGAACGGTCAGAGTTCGTGAAGAAATGTATCAAGCAACAATTTCGTAATAGATGAAGGATCTCAGAAGGAATCAATAATAAAAGCGAAGGTGGACAGCACTAAGATTTGTCAAATTATTTATATGAATTTCATAAATGTAACTATTAATCTTATGCAAATTGAATTTTCATAGTTATTTCTATGAATTTAAATAATTTTAGACGTCTGTGGATGAAGAAATTTTCTTCGGATATTACAATAGTTTTTGATTTTTATATAAATTTTATTAAAGATTGGTAATATGAATTCAATTTTTGATATTTTAAGTATTGATATAACTGTGATACTCTCGGATTTTTCTTAATACTTTTCAGGAATTTAGATATTTCAAGAACTTTGGAAGGGAACTTATTTGCTTAATTTTATCTTTGAGACTCAATGATGTTTGATTTGTAGAGAATTCTCTGGACAGATAAATGAACAAAGAAATTAATAAGGATCTGACTAAATTGCTGAAAGAAAGAGATCCGGAGAAGAAATCCACTAGCTTCATAATTATTAAAATAAAAACTTCATACTCCATTGCTTATTTATTATCTTATTTTTGACTATTTGTTTTCATTCTTAAAGTTGAAAAATAAAATGACCAAATTCTTAATAGTAAATTTTGATAAGTACTGTCTTTGACTACTAGGAACTCAAAGATAAGCGAAAGAGATAATTAGATTGTAAAATAAAGATCTATTGAATTCGAGGAGGGAGAACTTATTTCGACTGTTGGGTTATTGGTTGGTGATAATATTTGCAAAGTTAAAATTCTTACTCTGACTCCAAGCGTGTCTTTGACTGACCCACAATTAACTTGGAAAACTTTATTGAATATCACAAATATTTTCACAATGATACAATTGGCTCAACAAGCTAACTATCGATTATACAGTCCTTATTACAACACTATGGTGAAGACTAACACAAGCGTATAACCTTGACTTGACAAATCTCTCACAACTGAGGAGTGTAATAATTGGTAATTTAACTGGTTGTTTTCTGATTTGACTTGGATTTACTCGCCAAACTTTACTCTATTATCAACAGAATAAGCTCCTGCTGCTTATCTCTTTATTTCTTCTTTCTCTTGAAGTTTCTCTGTTTCAAATTCTCCAAATAAATGTCATTGTATTATTTCAAATATTCTGTCCTTTGTCGCAAAATTCTGTCTCAAATCTTCTGTCGCAACTCTATTCCACAATTTTCTGACTCAAATGTTTCCTCGAAAATATTCTTCTTTAACTGTTTTCCTCGTAATTGTTCCTTTAATTTTTCTCCTAATTGTTTTGTCTGCTTCTGCTGTGCTTCCTCCTTTTATACCTCGTCACTTTGTGGAACTTCAGTTTATCTTTAATCTTCCAACTTTTCCCTACAACCGAGTTATCTTTGACAGCTGTCAAGATATTTTCTAGTTTTTCCTTTTTGCGGCTCCGGTCTGTTTTCTTTTTGTTCCCATTATCTCTGACAAGCTGTCGAGATAAGTGCATTATTGTTGTTTCTGTCTTCTCCGATTTTGAAATTCCTTTTCCTATTGTACTAATTAATTAGTGCTGACATTCGTTTTTGTTTTCTTGTCTGATTTCTTTTGCTTCATTCCTCTTTCTCATTTTTCATTTCTTTTTAAGTCCGTTTTCTTTTCCGAGTTCCCATAGATCGTCCCGTTTGTCATGATGATCTTCCCCTAAGTAATTTTATTTATTTATTCATAAATTTGTTATTTAGGTATCTTCAACACGACTAAATGTTCGGAATTTGACTATAATTCATTAAATTAAAGCCAAAATATTATTTCATTAATTTAGCCGTTAAAATATTAAAACAAAAGCATTGCTATTTAATAATGTCTAGAATAGGAAAATATATATGGCAGTATAAATACCATCAGCGCCATTAATTTAAATTTAACAAACCTTATTTCGGTGGACCAAATTGAAAATTTTCGAGAAGATGTAACTCGTTATACATCAGAAGCGGCTTAGCAAGCAGAGAAAACGGAATCGATGTCAAGGAAATTATGCTAAATCAGAAAATCAAAGCTATCGAGAAGTATCGGGTCGAGGATCAGGGGATCATTCGCGAAACACGAAAAGATTGTTAAAGAAATCGATGAAAATGTGAAAAACGTTGCAGTAGTCAACAGGATACTTTATTCTGATACGGTTCAGGTCAAAGTGGAAAAAGATGGGCTAAAAACCCTTTTAAACAAGATATAAGCAATTATAAAAGAAAAGAACTAATCGAACTAACAAAGGGAGTAAAAACAAAAGAATGTGGTAGAAAAACATAGGCTGTAAAGAAAATAAACAAAGATAGTGAAAACCACAAAAGATATGGACAAATAAACAACAAAGTACTATCGAACTACTCAAAGAAAAATTAACTACCACACCAATATTAAGATATCCTGATTTTACTAATCAATTCATTATTATGGAAATGGAAAAAGTAACAAAAATTCCACAAAGAAATACTGATAATATAATACTAAAAGAATTAGAACGAACAATCAAAGATGCCAATATAGAAGATTATGACCAAATGGAGACAAATGAAGCAATTGAAACAATGTAAGAAGATGAACTAGGACTAGAACCAGTGATTACCATAAAAGATGCTCAAGAAGAATTCATTACATTAGTATATGATAAGAATATTAAGGAGGACAATATCTATGGATGAGAGAAAAATAGATACCCATTTTGTAGATAAAGGTCATGAGGATATAACCTTAATGTCTCAGGGAGCAACGTTGGGAAATGGAAGAATATTACCCATCATTAAATTAAAATATTGAATGATAGGGCTTAACAGATATAGGATTAACATACACATAACAACGAAATAATTTGAGGATGACGATTTGCTCGCAATTGGAATTCGGCCAATTAACTTGGGATGACTTTTATGATTCCGATCTTTGTGATGATAATAATGACAATGACCATTTCATTTTGTTCTAATTAATTTTTGTTGTCTGCTGACTTAAAAAAAAATGCAGACTTAAAAATATCTATTTGTTGTGTATTTTTTTATTTTTTATTATCATATTTTTATATTTTTGTGATTTTTTTTAATGTTAGTATAATTGATTGATTGCCCTATTAATTTATTACATTTATGGAGATATTACAGATTTTCATTTATTTTTTTGAATCAATAAATATTTGTAAGCATGATATTATCAGCTGGCAATATTAGTAAAATTGATTAGTGGCTATATTAATTTGTTGTGGATTTATTTGAATAAATAAATTATTCAACTTCATTGTAAGCATATTGTTTCTTGATTGACTGCTGTGGGAAATGTTCTAAAACAAAAAAATTATTTTTTCAATTTGAAATAATTTTTTAACATTAGAAAATAAATTAGTTAAAATCATTTGATAATTATTTGAATATATTAAATTCACTTGAAAAAGGCAGTGCCGAAAATTCGTGAATATCAAAAACATCGATATAGTTACTGAAAAACAAAAAATCTTTAAGGTCTTTTTAAATAATTCAATGGAAAAAAAATCAGTGGTGAAATTGAAAAAAAAGTTCATATAATAATATATATATATATATTATAATTAAAAGAAATGATTGATGGGACACCTGCATATATATTATAAAAATATAAATGACAATGGCAAATAAATATTATTGACAATGTCAATTAGGGTTAAGAGCAACGGGATTTTGGTATATAAACCAACGTTTCCCCCCGTCAAACCACCCATCAAATCATATTCTCTGAAAAGTTGTAAATTTAGTAGTAGATATTACAACATAAATTAGAGCATACCTATAAAACATATCCGAGCTCAGGAAGCTGCATTTACATCACTCAC
>CAUHTR010003452.1:0-45940 GCA_959609185.1 Schmidtea polychroa
TAAATCATTTTCGATACTTAAAATTGCTAGATTATTGAGTTGATCTAGTTGTGCTTCTTTGCCATGTTTTTAATGAATTTGCCAGCCTGTTGAATGATATTTCAGCTGAAGAAACCGTAACTGGTACGGTACAAAACAGTTTAATGGCGAGGCAGATATTAGTAAATATACCTTGCAGTTTTTTGTCATAAATTGCATTCAGAAGTTTAATTGGACTTCTTTCAGTTCCGAAAACTGTTTTGTGAATACTTTTAAGGTGAAGGATTTCGTGCAGTAAGTCATCTGACAGATCTGTCTCATATGTTTATACAAGCTTTGATGTTTTTGCGGTAAGTTGACTATCGTCTAAGTTCTGGAAGTTCAAAATGGGTGAGAATAATTCGCATATGGTGTCTGCTGCTTCAAATCTTGTCTTTAAATCATTGATAATATAATCCAATATATTGGGTAAACCACGGAAATTCTGAAACCTTGTTCAGGTTCTATAGCGGTTTTTCTGTATTCTCCAAATTGAGGTTGCACCCCCACTGCTTCAGCAACTATTTTTGCTGTCGCATGCACCGTTTTTAATTGTATTTGCAAATTTGAGCTTTAAATCAAAATACGATTGAATTTTTTTTTTAAATGTATCAATACAGACAAGTGTTTTCCATCGGCAATACGGCATATATTAATGTCCGAATGGAGATAAATCACCAACACGATGATGAGAGGATTAGCGGAATAATATAATGTGCCTATAGCAAAATACAGTAATTAATTTGAGTTGATATGTACAAAACAAAAGTCAATATTTAATAAGTTTCTAATCCCGGGCCCTGGGGCTAGAGCCTTGTCAGCCTCACCATGTGGGGGCCATGAGATAGACCTAAAGAGATCTAATTGCAACAATCTTTCTCTGTTAAATTGATGCTGACACTTTGACTAGTGTTGGACGTTAGGTAATGGAAATCCGGTTAGGTAAGGACAGTATAACGAAGACGATGTCTATGGGTTATTCTAATTTCAGGTCGCTACTTCATCATTCAAACACTTTCTCAGGTAGAATTGAAATTTCCAGAATGCCCATGATTATGCCAATTAAGACAGGGCGCCCATGACACAGATCATGTTGGAGCTGTGCGATGTCGGCGGATATCATGGAGCAGGTGAGCCCCTGACTTATGACTACTACTCCACGATACTTCTACGGGTTCTTGACTGCCGATGGAAGGTCTTACGTCGGAAGTTCGCTCTCAAGCTTATGATCCACAGACTTCTCTCCAGTCGGCAACAAATTTAGGAGGAACTTGGTTGAAGTTATACTATGATGATTAACGAAAATGTATCAACAAAATTGGTGGGTTATTGGTTGGTGATAATATTTGCAAAGTTAAAATTCTTACTCTGACTCCAAGCGTGTCTTTGACTGACCCACAAATAACACTTGACAACAAAAATCTTTATTAATAATCACAAATAATTTTCACTTTACACTGACAATCAACACTGACAACCAGATTGAAAGATCACTAACTACTGATTAGTTTATCGACTGGGACTTTGAGTTGGTTGTTTTCTTTGACCTTCTTCACAACTTTATTCAACTATTCAAAGAACTTCTTTTCGTTTATTTCTCAACTAATTCCTTTCTGCAAATCTTCTCCAACAATTATTCTTCACAATTATATTTTCTTTTTACAATTATTCTCCACAAATCGTTTTCCACTAAAGTTTCGTTTGACTTGTCTAATTTCTCGTCTCGATTTTGTCCTATTTTGTCTCTACCAGTTTCTCTTTATATAGCTTGTTTTATTTGTGGCACTAGAGATAATTAAATGTTTTCCACTTTTATTTCTCCTGGATTTCTCGACCGTTCCCATTTTATCTCTGACAGATGTCGAAGTATGTTTTCATTTTACCTTCTCTCCGCAATTCCTGATATCTTTGACAAGCTGTCAAGATATCTATTTTTTCTTCTTGTTCAGTTTTTGGAATTTGAAATTCCTTTTCTCCTTTGTACTAATTAATTAGTACTGACCTTTGTTTTTGTTTTCTTGTCTGATTTCTTTTATTTCATTCCTCTTCCTCATTTTTATTGCTTCCGTTTTCTTTTCCGAGTTCCCATAGATGGTCCCGTTTGTTATGAAGATTTTCCCTCAAGTAATTTTATTTATTTATTTATAAATTTGTTATTTAGGTATCCTTAACAAAATTGTGATTCCAACTAAAATTTATTCAAAACAACTGACAGGATTGTTTCAATGTCCAACTAAGAAAATGTAACACGTCATACAATTTCAACTCGCAAAGACAGCCTAACTGGCACAATAAGGCAAAAATCATTGGATTACATGGGATCCGCCCAGAAAGAAGCGGCTTCTGCTTCGGCCAGTAGATCATCCAACACGATAGCGGTGTCCCATGGTATATCTATGGGAGGAATAACTCGGGTGGGGCGTCACACGATGCAACCCGAACCTCGGCTTCCGCCTGGTGAAAGCGCTTCCGTCGGGTTCGTTCCGACCTTGATGACTGATGCCTCTTGGGACGTGCAGATGGCTGTTGAGCAAAGGTCTGGCTGGAGATGTGGGGTGCCACTACAGGCGTGACACTAGTGCCAACGAGGATCACCGCTGGCTCGAATGGAGTGATGAAATAAATAACATATTGTTAAAATAAAATTTTTTTGAAATTATTAACAAATTATGCAGGAAAATACTTTTAATTTAGAATCCGACAGCTCTACCTTGAGCTTCAGAGAAAAAGAAGAAAATACATCGTAAAATTTAATTATAAAATAATTTAGAATATAAACTCTCTTTAGATTTACAAATAATTCTCAGGATACATTGCCTTTTTGCGAAGGTGAAAATCTGACAATGTAAGATTTATTCATTAAATTACAAAACTCTAAAATATTTTACAGGATGTGTGAAGGTAGCATTTCAAATATTGAAGAAGGTTCTTTGACATCTTTTGATTTGAAGAAAGAAGATTATAAAAATTTAAAAAACTATTTCATACATGTACTTTCCTAATTGTATTAAAAAAATAATGTCTTCGGTGATTAGTTTATTTATTTAAAGTTAAAAATATATCTAACTTACATTTTATTGAAATAATTCCAATTAAATTCATAAAATGTCAAAAAATTCTTAAAAGAAATACCTGAAATTTGATTATCAATATGTTATATTATAAATACTGTGGTTAATTATCGGTTCTCGCGTCTGTGTGCGCTTTTTACTTTTTTTGGATTCATTTGTGTGCGCACACAGACGCGGACAATTGTCGAATTATTAGTCAGATTTTGTTTTTTTGATTTTATCGATTTTTGTTCGAGATTTCGGTTTTTGCTGGAGTTTTTATGTATTTTGATCGATTTGTTTAAAAAATTGGAATTTGTGGGAAGGTTAAGAAAATTGATATTCGGATTTTCGTGAACTTTCTTTAATGACTTCAATTAATAAAGATAATTACTATGATCTTCAATGCAACAGGGACGTTCACATATCTCAGGATGGTAAATGTGTGACGTGCAATGATGGATTTATTGAAATAATTATTCGTGATAACTCAATGGAAAATGATGATGATGCCTTGAATGTTTTTCATATTAGTCGTGATAACTCAATGGAAAATGGAAGTACTACAAACGAAACTGATGGTTCCTTTTTTATTACTCCAAGAGATCCTGATAACAGAAATAGTGTTTTTGGCCAACTAATATCAAATTTATTTGGTGGATTGCTGCCGCTGGATTTTAGATCCGATTCGTCAGATTACATATTTTCAGATCAAAGTTTCGACAATTTTGTAACGAGTATTATGAATCAAGTTGAACAGAGTGGTCCTCCACCAGCAAATGAGGCAGATATTGAGAAATTTCAAGTCAAGAAAATCACCGCAGCTAATGATACAGGTTCCATTTGTCTGTCAGATTATGAGGTGGCCGATGAAGGGTACGAGTTGCCCTGTCAGCATAGATAGCCCTGTTCAGTGTCTCGAAACGTGGATGATTAAACATACTGACTAACAGTAATATTTAAAAACTTGAATAATGATCTCATAATTATATAAAATCAAAATTCAAGTCTTAAAGTTACTTGAAATTAAAAAATTACCTGAAAATCATTTTTAAGAAATTGAATAAATGAAATTTAATAACTTCATTTTCACATAAATGGTGAGTCACCTCAACTGGTGTGCACACCAAAGTGAATTATAGAGGTTACTAAATTTTGGAATTGGGTGTATCTCAATTGGTGTTTGGTGTATGGATTGCTCGTCTGCTTTAATTTATGTGACTATGTTGCGCTTGAGATGAGTAGGTGTTTGTTATCCTTAGAATTATCTGTAAATCTAAAGAGTTTATATTCTAAATTATTTTATAATTAAATTTTACGATATTTTTTCTTCTTTTTCTCTGAATCTCAAGGTAGAGCTGTCGGATTCTAAATTATAAGTATTTTCTCGCATAATATTTTAATACTTACAAAATATTTATATTTTAACAATATGTTAACATATGTTAACGGTTATTTATTTCGAAACAAAAAACACTATAATAAATTTGCATGCATTTTTCATTATGTGTTTTATGTTGGTAGGTTCAATTATTTTTCTCTCACCTTCACAAATCCTATAATAAAGTTATTAAATTTCGGAACAATAAATTTCTACACACAGGTAAGTTTGCGTGTCTCTATACTATAAATGTATTGAATTTTTTTAGATTATAGAAGTTACTAAATTTCGGAATTAGGTGTACATTCTCTATAGTGGTGGTTGGCATGTAGAGCAATTGCTAACTCACCAATTTAATGAATCGTGATTTCTCATCATATTTTGGAAATGTATTTTAGCCAGTTTACAAATGGCTTTCAGGTAAGATGTTAAATTTTAAATAAATTTTAAAACTTGAATTTGATCCATATAGATATGAGATCATTATTTAAGTTCTTAAATAATACTTTTAATCAACAGTATAATTATAAATTATTTTTAAATAACTTTCAGGGTTTTTTTAGGAATTTTATGGCATTTATCTTTAAGTATTTTGGAATTATTTCGAAAAAATGTGAGTCATATATTTTTAATTATAATTAAATAAATAAATCAATAACCAAAAATATGTATTTTTCTAATAGATTTTAGGAAAATTCACCGAATATGAATAAAATAATTTTTTTAATTTTTGTAATTTTTTTTCTAAGCTCAATATGAGGGGCGTCTTTCAGGAAATCAAATCTGGATTGAAAAGACATTGGACCAAATTAATCTGCTTATGATAATTTCATTAAAAATATATTTTTTTAAATTTTCAGCGATCTTTTTTTTCTGAAAATCTTCTAAAATAAAGTTATTTTAGAAACGTATCTCTATGAATCAAAAGTTTCTGTGATTTTAGTATATGTTTTGCTTGTGTGCAGTTTTTAATTTTTCTTCCACTTTCTAGATTTTTATAGTGTAAGATGTATCTCACTGTACTATAAATCAGAAAATCAGCGTAAAATCCAAGTAAGTATGTATGTTTCTATAATGTAAGATTATTGATTTTTTTCTTATATTATAAGAAACGGTTCTCAGCGGTGTTCGGTGTAATAAGGTACCAGAAAAGATTACTCCTTGGCAACCTACCTTGTGATAACATATATATGCGAAAGAAGGCGCAAAACTAGGAACTTATTGTAATTATAGTAAAGTTTTAATAAAAAGGTTTTGTGTTAGGTTTTAGTTATTTGATTGGAAAATGGCATGAAGAGTCAAAACTGACTGACTTGTTAAATAATAACCCAACATTGTTAAACCCTTTAACTGATATTTTCTACATTTAAATAACTCAATCATTCTTGCCTTCAAAATTTGATCATAAAATAACCTCAAATTTTGAATCAACTGGGAGTCTTGGCACAGAACTACTTGTGCACTTCTCGAGCCTGATTAGTAGTGGAAAAAGAATTTAGTTAATTTTCATAGCCACCTTGCATAACAGTGTGGGAATGCACATTTTCAATTTATTTGTAAAACCATGCTACATTCTGTCGAAGTATCGAAATGTGATTAAATTCTTAGTTTTGCATAGTGATAACAACCCTAAAATATGGAACCATTTGCAGACAACTTATTATAATATATAATTCTATCGTACCACAATATCCGATTGAGTTAGCCTGTTCATAAATGGTCGGCTGTCAGTGTTTGATGATAAGAAAGTTAGTCGTCCTTGAGACATTTCTGACCAAAAAAGAAAGTAATATTCGCAAATTGTGAAGGCCCCTTCATCTCCTAGTCCAGATACTTATTGAATGCACAACATATGTTCTTTTTACATTCTCATTCTGTGAATTACGTGAACTTATATTATTTTAAAAGGGGCGAGGATTGGAATGAATCGTTTTTAAATAAAGAGCAAAGTAACATAAAGTTCTAAAACCACTAAATTTTAAAACAATAAAAAGAAATTCATTCTAAACTATTCAAATAGATTTTACAATCAAAAAATGTTATTAAATGTTGTTTTCCAAGTCAATCAAACTGATGTCATTGACTTCTTCATTGAAGGTCAGGGTATTGTCCAAGTGATTGTATTCATCAAAATAACTTTGACGATATCTAAACAAATATTTACTTTTAAATTTTCAAATTATTATTTTTTAATTATAATTTACCTTTTCTTCTTTCTGCAAATATATATGACCAGTGATACAATTGTGACAATCAATAATATTATTACTATTATGTAAATAAGATCTCGAGATTTTATTAATTCAAATTTTGTTTGCTAAAAATAATATAAATAATATATAATCAATAAATAATATTAATAAATAAATAAATAATATATAATAAAATTTTTATAAAATATTATAAGAACTTTTTTTTCCAATTTGACCACTGATTATTTTTTCCATTGAATTTATTAAAAAGAGAGCTTGAAGACTATAAATCAGTAATATATCGATGTTTTTTGATACTCACAAATTTTTTGATACTCACAAATCGTGAGCATCAAAAAACATCGATATATTACTGATTTATAGTCTTCAAGCTCTCTTTAATAAATTTTATAAAATATATTTACAGGTAGTCCTCGACTTACAGACGGCTCGACTTACGACGGCTCGACTTATGACGGCTTGACTTACGACGGTTCGGACTTACGACCAAAATTATTTCCTAAAATTATTTTTCCCAATGGGCCTGATTTTTGTTTCGAACCGAACTAAAAAATTAAACCAATTAATTTTCCTTAATTAAACACTATTAACTTTATAAGTTACCTACTATTTTAGTTTTTAACAACAAAAACAAATTTAGAATTAGTAAAAAATTAAATTAGCAAGCCTTAAAAAATATTCAGCACTTTAAAATTGTTTAGCTACAACTAATTTAAAAACAAAACGACAGCATAAATTTATCTGTCATGTTGGTTACTTAGGGGTGTGTCATTTTTACATTTTAGCATACGTTAGGGGTAATCATAATCGTTCGACTCTTTCCTAAGAACCACCATGACTATTGCACTTTAAACCATTTGTGTACCCATGGCGACGACCATGTTGGTACTGTACACAAAGGCGAAAAAACAATGAGCAGGTGAGCTCTATTGCTAAAACTACTCCCCATTGTATTTTCTCTTCGGGTTCTAGACGGCCGATAGAAGGTCTTACGTCATCGATCATTTTCTATTTCTACTCTTCTATCTCATTCGGCTATGGTCCTCCTTTCTAGATGTTTTCTGTTGTTTCCTTTCAAAATTTTGTGCAGGGATGCGCCCTTATTTTTTTATTAATAAAGGTTGCTAGGTAATTTTCTTGATATTTATGAATATTTAACCTATCTCGCAGGGATCGGCCCTTATTTTCAAGTTAATCCACACTTGCCATAATATTTAAATTTTCCTTCAAAAAATTTGAGCAGGGATCTGCCTGTATTCTCAGTCCTAACCTATGTTTGACCAAAGTACTTCCAGCGACGGACCCGTGGCAGAAGCCTCCACATTTCGGCCCGAAATCAGCTGCGCGATTGAAAAACCAGCATACCCACCAGTCTGAGCATCCCGAAGGTACCCCAAAACCATGATATGCTGGATCTCAATTCCACGGCACCATCGTTTACAACCAATAAATAATATAATTGGACTCAATAAAAACTATTATTTAAAACTTGAAACTCAATGAAATTAAACCATTAAAAAGGACAACAAAAGAAAATTTAACTGAGACATTAATTGCATATAAAATTTATTAATTAAAACACTTCGTAAAAATTACAAGAACAATAACAAATAAATTACCACATCCACGTTGGCATAAAATCGAAAACTGAGAGCTTTACTGTCTGCAAATTAAGTGGCGATGTTGAAAAAAAAAGTTTTTCAAATGAATTTGTGATCAGTATTTATACTGATTTTGAATGCGCATTCATGCATGCGCTGTCACTCTATCCAATCAGAGTGCGTGAAATTTTGAATTAATTTTGCATACATGCATGAATGTGTGTAATTATTTATTTTAATTTTGATTTCATTAATTTAATTAATTAATTAATTAATTTTTTTATTAATTTTAATAATTTATAAATTTTATAATTTAAATAATTCGAGTTATTTTAATTTTTATTAATTTAAACACTCTTATTCTTTAAATTTAATAAGTTACGTAATTCTAACCATTTAATTCTATAAACTTTACAATTTACATAATGTTAACTAATTTTATTATTTTGACGATTTAATTTTTATATCGTTTAAATAATTTTCAAATAATTCTATTTTACATTTTATTATTTTCCTATCGAAAATTTTTTTAAGTGTTCAATTTTTTGTTACATTATTTATCTCTTTATTCTATTATACGGGGTTTATTGATTCTTAATGTTTATTTTATTTATTCTATATTAAACCTTGATCATAATTTTTTCCAATTGGCGGTTTTTGTGTTAGGTATTTTCGATCGATTAAAACAACTCTCAGTTCTCGGTTTCAGCCCAACAGTCATATCAAAAATTTAAAGGCTAAAAAAGGCCCAATTGAGTTAGCCATTTAAATTTTTTAAAAGTGAATAATTTTTTTTATCCCAAAAATGTCTGTGAATAATAGAAGTAGAAAAAATAAGAGAAGTGCTATAGATTTAGAAATGAAACATAAGTTAATTAAAGAGCATGATAGTGGTAAAAAGGTGAAAGACATAGCGCATGCCTTTAAATTATCCCATTCAACAATCTCAACAATTTTAAAAGATAAAGATCGAATTTTAAAAGCAGTTCGAGAATCAGCATGTATGCAATCTACAGTTATAACCAAAAAAAGGCAAGTGGCCATGCATGAAATGGAAAAGTTGTTGGTGATTTGGATAGAGGATTTGATCATAAAACAAATTCCTCTTAGCCTCGCAATTATCAAAACTAAAGCTCTAAGTCTTTTTGAAATGTTGAAATTAAAGGGAGGGGAAGGCCATGATCAGACATTCATTGCAAGTAACGGCTGGTTTCAAAAATTTAGGAAACGAGCGAATTTAGAAAATGTAAAAATCTCTGGAGAGGCAGACAGTGCTGATAATAAAGCTGCTGAGGATTTTGTAGCTAAATTCGATGATTTCCTTAAAGAAGAAAATTATACCAACGAACAAATTTTTAATGTTGATGAAACCGCCCTTTATTGGAAGAAAATGCCAGATCGTACGTACATTCATAAGGAAGCAAACGTATGCCAGGTTTTAAGGCACATAAAGATCGCATCACAATTTTATTTGGTGGAAATATTGCTGGGTATAAATTGAAACCTCTTGTAATACATCGATCAAGAAAACCAAGAGCATTTAAAGGAGTGGATATCAATATGTTACCAGTACATTACCGCACAAATAAAAATGCTTGGATGACGCAATTACTTTTTGAGGACTGGTTTATGAAGGTATTTGCGCCTGAAGTAAAAGAATGTTGTAATCGACAGGGCATTGCTTTTAAAATCCTCTTATTACTGGATAATGCACCTGGACACCCACCATATCTTGGCGATCTCTCGCAGAACATAAAACATTATGTATTTACCCCCAAATACCACCAGTATTTTACAGCCAATGGATCAGGGAGCTATTGCCACATTTAAGGCTCACTATTTGAAAATCGCATTTAGTCAAGCAATTAAAGCACTTGAAAATGAGATCACTCTAAAAGAATTTTGGTCGAAATATAATATGCTTCAAGCAATTAAAAACATAGCAGGTGGATGGCAAGAGGTCAGACCTTCTTGTATGAGTGGAATATGGAAAAATCTAACAAAGCGACTTCAAGAGAATGTTAGTTCGACAATTGAAAGCGAAATTGGCATTGAACAAATTACCGCTCAGATCGTAGAGCTTGGTCAGAAACTTAATCTTGATGTTGACAATGTAGATATTAACCAACTTATTGAATACCATGTAGATAATCTAACGAATGAAGATTTATTGAATCTTGAAGCACAATGTGTTGCATATGAAAGCAAATCAGACGAGGAAGAAATGCCACAAAAAATTTTTCGGCAAAAGAAATGGCTGCAGCTTTTCACCAAATTCATCAGGGAATGCAAAAATTGGAAGAAATGGATGCTAATGAGGAAAGATTTACAAAAGTAAATAAGCTTATTGAGGAAAATATGGCATGTTATTATGCAATTTATAGTGAAATGAAAGTTCAAAGTGTGCAAACAACATTGGACAGGCTTTTTTAAAAACTGCCACTGAAGTAGCAGTTGTTCAAGATAACTCAATGGATTATATTAATGTGATAAGTTCGGATGACGAGGACAAGTAAACATGTAATTTTAATTTAATTTATTTAATATAAATGTATTCATGGCTTTTTATTATAATTTTAAATAAAGACTGAACTATGAATTTGTATTTTGCTTCTAATAATCCGTTTGTATTTTTGTTCTTTTTTTATTTATTTTTTTATATGAACTCGACTTACGACCAACTCAACATACGACCGTTGCTCGGGTCCTTATCTCGGTCGTAAGTCGAGGACTACCTGTATATGCTTTTTCAAATTAATGAAGCTTTAAGAAAATTTGTTTTAATTTTTTAAATTCTTTAATGTCTCGCGCAAACAAAATAAAATAATGTAATTAACCCTTTCCAGTTCAATTTTTTCCCTCGTGCACACAGTCTAGGTTATGCGACAGTACGCTGGTTAATACAAAATTAAATTAAATTAAGTCTAAATAATGTGAGTGAGGTTTGGAGTGCTCTGAGTGTTTTGTTTAAAAATGTAAAATAACTAAAAAACAATAATTGAATACCTTGCTGTGAATTATAATGGTTGTATTAATAAATTCGATCATTAACAAATTTATTATAGCTTCCTATTTATCTGTTGAGGATGTCAATGTTGACGGCATGGCCTCATATTCTAATGGGGTTTAAGATAAAGGGAAATCTTCTACAAAATCAAGATGAAAATAATAAAACCACATTTGATTTGTTTTTATAAAGATATTTTCTTTATTTCATTCTGACAATATATCAAAAATAAATTTTCATCTCTTTAATCAACTCAATATTAATTTCACTTTGTATGTATGTTTGCATGAGCCACGCAATTTACCCACTTCCCGTGATCGGATCGAGCTGAAATTTGGCAGATAGACTTGTCATCGAGAACCATATGTTGGGTTACTGGGTCGTTGGTGATATTTATATATCATAAATTCTTTGACTCCAAGCATGCTTTTAACTGACTCACAAATAACAATCGACAACAGGAAACTTTATTGATAATCACAAATAATTTTCACTAAACAATGACACAATCGGTTCAATAATCTGGCCGACGATTATACAGCGCTTATTACGACACTCTGTGACGAATAGCACTCGCGTATAACACGGGTTTGAAGAATCACTAGCTACTGATTGATTCTAATAACGGGGAATTAAACTTTTCCTTTAGTACTCTATAATCAATAATTAACGTTAGTTTCTCTTTAATTTTCTTCGACAACTTTCTTCAAATATCTCAATAAATTCTTCTCGTCTAGTTCCATTCAATTCTTCTCTGACAATTATTCTCCTCAATTCTTTTTCTCACCATTTCTTTTCACAACTTTTCGTCTCTCTCTTCTGTCTCCGTCCTCTTTATAAAGCTCATCAATTTGTGGCACTTTGGCTTATCTTTCCATTTTTTCCAAATTTGCCTTTGGAACCCCGTACATAATTTTTGCTTCCCACTATCTCTGACAGCTATCGAGATAATTTTTAATTTCCGAACATTCCGAATCAAACTTACAATTAGCAATCCTTAACAAATAACCAGAACCTACCAGTAGTAACCTTGTCAAACTAAATTGAATAACTTTCGAAGCCGTGAAAAGAAATAATAACAAGGTTTATTAATTAGTTAATTTTACATTTAATAAAAGTTGTAATAATTAATTGTTTCGTTATACTATATTATTTTTATTATTCCCTTTTTCTGGTTGTATAATGCAATAAATACACGCACCCCGATTGTCCCGCTACAATATTTTTTTTAAAACGGTGACTCTTTCGGGCTCTTCAAGTTTCTAGTAACATAACATCACTCATTATACGATTAGACTAATACTTAAATAATAAGCACATAATCACAGGAAACTTCCCAACTTCACACGACATATATACTTTCCTTTAGCAAACAAGAATCATTAAAATATGCTATAAGAAAAATTTCAAAGCAGTTTTGTGAATGTCATTATTATAATTAGCATTTTTACTTTCTGATGAAAATAAATATAATATTATTATTCAAAAAAAAAGATATTACACTACATTACAAATAGCATTCCTTATAGCACTGTGTGCATCAGTCTCTGGAATGTCGCAGGGGCTGTTGCTAAGCCAAACAGTAGTCTATTGAAGCAAAATTGTCCTCGTGTACTGAATGCAGTCATTTCTTGAATTTCTGGAGCCAACTCCACTTGATAATACGCCTGACCTAAATCGATTGACGAAAATATTTTTGCATTCGCGAGACAGTCCAGTAAGGATTTGGTATTAGACATCTGTTATGGAATTCAATCCACGATAATCTACACACATCCTGATGGATCCATCTTTCTTCCCTACTACCACTAACGGGGCATTCCAAGGAACTCTTGCAACACCAAATAACATTTGCTTTCATTAACTCTTTTATCAGTTCTTCAATCCTTTTCTCCATGTGCATTGGTTAACGTCGAGGAGGTTGCATTATTGGGCCTCCTGTTATCGTATCTCATGTCGAACTAAGTTTGTAAATCCCAGATAAAATTTCGATGCCACAAAATTTCCGCCGTATTCCCTGATCATTCCTTCAATATCTTTACTATTCTCACCTGCCATCGCCAATAGTGCTTTATTTATTCTTTCTTCATCAGTGTAGATTTTGTTTATTAATGACGTTTCTATATTATTTATTTTCGCTAACTTTACTTCAAACTCTTTCATATTATCAATGCTCCCTATGAATTCGGGCTTGATTCTCTTTTACCACTACTATTGTCATTATTTTGGTCTTCTGGTTTCATGTGACCGGTATAGTCATGTATACCATTTATTCTTCAAATCCAGTTGAAAAAACTTCGCATAATAATATCATACTACGTTGAAGTTCTGGTCTGCCTCTTTTCTCCCACAAATTCTTGCTCATGACTGTTACTGATGCTCCAGAGTCTTATAACATCTCTGTTACAGCATTATTCAACATTATTTTACTCAATTTCTTCCATCTTCCGTCTGGTACATCTCTTCTTCTGCCTCGTCTCTTCGTCGTTCATTTCTTCTTTCACAATTTATTGTCTTGACTCCACCGACGAAATGAAACCCATAGAGTAGCTGATGTTTTTCCCGTCTTCTCTCAATATAGTATATTTCTCAGGGACATTGTATCTATCTTCCATGTCGCTGTGAGCAGTTCTAAAATCCTGGCTGTTCTCGGTGTAATCTCTTCTTTCAGATTTTGAATCTTCTTCTTCTATGCACGCTATTCTTTGATATCGGTGTGGAACCTCTTTCCGTAACGAAAAACAATCTCGGAACCCGCGTTCTTCCTTGCCACATATTAGACATTTATTTCCCAGTAGACACGCATATCTTCTGTGTCCTCTTGTTCCACAGCAAAAACAATCACTTACCGTTAATTTTGGGACCGATGCTTGTGGTAGTCCTCTACTTTCGTTGTACAGCCTCCTTGCTATATTCTTCATGGATATTGTTGGCAGCTTCCTTTATGAACTATTCGGGATTCTCGCATTTCTCATGAATTGTTCTCTTGGAGATTGTTCTCGACGACCATGGTTATTTCCTTCCTATTGTATTGGTCCGTGTATAGGATGTTCGCCTCTTCTTGATCTGTGGTGACTAAATGACTCTTCTGATAGTCTTCTTTGTGGTGATGTAGGCATGGGATCTTGGGTATTCTTTTGAGTTCTCATCTTCCCTCCCTCAGTCACGCTAGCGTATGTTCGTTGACCGATTGCTTTAATAAATTCCGTTTTATTGTTTCCATTTTTGTTACTTTCAAATATTTTCGTCAATGATCTCGTTTCTTCAAGTTTTGTTTCTGGTTTCGTCAATAGTATCTCCCGCAGTCTCACATCGCATGCTTTATTTGCGATGAGGTCTTGAACAATATCTTCTTCTGATCGTCCTGAATTTACAACTTCGGCTAAAGCTTTCCTTAGCCGTATCTCAAAAGCTGCAAACCTTTCATCATCTTCCTGTTCCATTGCTGCCAATTCTTTGATTTTATCAGTTATTGATTTTGTAATTGTAAACGTATGTAAAAACCACGCTTTGGCGTTCACATCTGTTGTTTCTGTTTCTCTGACGTTTCCCCACAGTGTCTTTGCTTCTGCCACCAATAACACATAAGTGCTTGTCAATCGCTGTCCATTTGTCAGCAGCCATTCTTCTATATCCCTGATCCATTCTTCGGCTTCTTTTAAACCTCGTCCATCATATCGTCTGATGTTCAGTGTGAGCATGTCTTGGCATGATTTCGGTAGGCATTCCATTAGCTATTTTGTCGATTTCGAAATGGCGTTGACGTTCTGATTTTCGGCGTGGTCGCCAGTTAAATCCAATTTTAAAATTCATCTTTAAATCTGACATAAATTTATTATATAACAGGATTTTTAATTTTTCACAAAAGCCACCAACTCCAATTATTAAAACAAATTAAGATATCTAACTGAATAAGTTACAAAAAACATTTGATTTTAATAAGTATTCAATTTGAAATGTTAATTTAAAAGGGAATTTTTATTTTGCACAATTTTACCATAAAATATCCATCTGGTTCTACAGAATAACAATTTCTATTATTATTATTATTATTATTATTATTATTATTATTATTATTATTATTATTATTATTATTATTATTATTATTATTATTATTATTATTATTATTATTATTATTATTATTATTATTATTATTATTATTATTATTATTATTATAATTATTATTATTATTATTATTATTATTATTATTATTATTATTATTATTATTATTATTATTATTATTATTATTATTATTATTATTATTATTATTATCATTATCATTATCATTATCATTATCGTATTTACCAAACATTTATTTTTACTTCAGTTGTGAATGTAACTAAAGAAGATAAAGTTGTGAATATCTTTGATATAGTTTTCAATTCCGTATTAGTTGATTTTTGTGAGGACTTTATTATATTTGCGCTACTTCTAGTTTCATATGTTGGTACTGTAGTTTTGATAGATTCAGAAACATATTCTTTGTTTGGATTTAGAGTGGTAAGTGTCAGTGATGTAAGTATGGACGAAGTTTCTGATACTGAGTTCGTCGATTCAGATAATGTTGAAAAGATAATGGTTGAACTCTCAGTTTTTGTAGAATCTGTCGTATGAACTTTGTAAAAAAATGTGCCTAAATTATTATTAAATTAAACTAAAATTGTAAAATAATAAAAGTATATATTTATAGAGAAAGAAAGCCGTTTTCAGGCATTATGGGATTCTAGGCTGTGTCGGGTTACCAAATCCGCAATTTAGGCACTGACCTATGGGCTTCACGCCTTTAAATAATTCTCTTGACAACAGTTCGAAATAAATTGAGTCGGTACTGCTTAAGAGAAAATTCAAATAAAATGTAGAAAAAAATTTCTAAGCTAATTAAAAATGAACTAAATTTTGTAGGGGCAAGCGGCTATGTTTATAAAGGAACTAACTACTCAAATAGGTCCTGAAATTTCGACTGCCTTAGGGGCCTCCACAATGTTTAATTTGGATTGGTGAGAAATATGGATAAATGGTATTATGCAGGATGCCTAGCGTTAACTTAATGTTATAATGACTGAATATATTTATTTAATATATTATGAAATAAAAAGTGCTAATTTTAATTTTTTGTTTTTGTTTTTTCGTTTTATACATTTAATATTAATATTAAATAAATATATTTATTATAAAATTGAATTTTTATTTAAATTATTATTTTTTTTAATTGGTTTGAGTGTTCGTATATCGGTCGAGAAAAAGGTGGTAACCCTACTAGCGTAATTGATTAATTTTTTTAAATTCTTTATTAATATATTTATATTTTATTCGTACGAAAACATGTTTCAAATAAAAAAGACTACAAACGATATTAGATAGGGATGACAAAGTGTCTACATTATAATTAAAAATGACGCCACTTGCTTTAATGAAAGTGTAGCGTCATCTTGTCGATTGCAAGACTAATGCGGTTTCAAACTAGTTTGAAGTTTTGGTAGATTTATAATTCTAATGGAGATTTTGAATTACCGTGTAACAGTAGATTTAGTTTGCATTAGCTACATAAAGATTATAAAAAATAGTATTTTGTATTATCATATAAATTATATATAAATTATATAAACAGTGCCTGTAAAAGCCATTTTGAGGTCCAATGTATATGTCTCTTTATGTAATGAAAAATATTTTAAAAATTGTACAATCTTGATGATCAACTATTTATTAATCCAAAATAAAATAAAAATTCTGATTCAAACATTCAAAAACATAACCTAATTGTAATAAATAAAAATTTCAAAAGCTCTTTCGGACATTAAAACCTGCAAACAAACTTATTAATTCGAAATAGTCTTAATCGGAAGGAAGGAGAAAGTAGAATTATGCCAAGCAGAAATATAATCTAAAATATAATTATATTCATGAAATAACCTTTAGTTTATTTATACTTTCAAATATAATAGTCAATTAGTCATTTACAAATATGTAAGAGGGTATTACATGATTTGTTAATATTTATCGTCGTTTGTAATATGTCATTTAGGATTTATAATGTTATCTAAGTTACCAAAACAAGTTGTCGATGATAATTCAGATATATGGAAACATAATTTAAAGAATAAAATCATAAGGCGTTCAGAAATACCTTTACAATTAACAGAATTAACGGAACTTTGTAAAATTCCTGTATCGTGTAACATTATTGTATCTATCCATCAAAGAAAGTATTGCGAGGATAGACAAAATTAGGAAGAAGTGTTATGTCTTTGGATGAAATTTAATTTTCCCGTTGTATCAAAACAACGCGTTTCCGCTAAAATAAGTAATTCGATTGATTTATATCTTAATTATCGTAAGAAAAGAAATGAAAAATTCAAGAAGAATTTGTTTGGTGTTTTTGATATTACAAAAGAAAAAGGGTATTGCTTGAGTTCAGCAGACAAACAGCTGCATTTAACAATGGTTGAATTCAAGGGTAGCATCGGATTTAAAACCTCGAAATTTGCATCTGTGTCAACAATTCATCTATCAAAGCAAAGTAAAGTGGCAGTGACATCAATTAAGCAAAGTGCTGGTGAATTATCCGATGAATTCTTGGATGAAAATGTTTCTATTATGTTTCTATTATGCCCCGTCACAAAGTGGAGTGTGGAGACAAGTAATTATAGATGGCGAAAGAAGGGTTTCTGAAATATAAGGCGTTCTCCAAGTTATTTCTGTCTACATTTCGATGGTAAACGGATGTTAAATAATGAATACCAAGTTGTGTGCTTAAAAAGCCGTTTATTATTTAAATCGAAGTTTAAATCTTGGAATACTTATTTGTAGAACTGTTTCTGTAGAGGATATAATCAATCAATTGAAGAATGCTTTAGATCAATTCGAGGCTTGGAAATGCATCAAAATGGTAGTGTGTGACACAACCGCGGTTAATATTGATTTAAGAAATGGAATTATTGTGGGGCTTCAAATCGAATTTCAAAGAAAAGCTATAGTAAACAGCAATATATCGGTTGTCAAAATCATATTCTGGACTTAGTTCTTAGACATTTAATCGACTTCAGTTTTCCAACCCATTCACAGAGTCCAAATATTAATTATGAATTTGTTGATTTAATTATCAGCTCATATGAGGCTCTTCAGAAAACCTACTGTGGAAACAGAACTACCTTTTATTAAAAAACCTGGATGGAGAGATGATTCTAAATTTTTGTTTGAGCTATGTGAAGCGTACAAATGGTACACGAGTTCTGGCAAATTTCCTATCATCAAGTGGTGAAAATTTCCATCAATTCATAATTCCAGATGCAACTCTCGAGCAACGTTCACTATAATTGCCTATTTTCTCATGCCACAGAATCGCGAGAGGGTGTCCGAGTTTTGTCATTTAGTAGCCACAGTAGTCGACAGTATGGGCAGCAGCATGGTTCTCCGATCAGCATTTTAATGGCCATGTTTATGAGAAGCTCCTTCTTGTTTTCTCTAAATTCCGATATTAGAAGGCAATAAAATGCCTCAAAATACATTGGTTAATTGAAGAATCAGTTATTGATGTTCCCTGTTCCAATATTGTGGCTGAAAGAGCAGTGAAGATGATGAAAAAATGACAAATACCTAAACCTCAGATTTAGACTTATAAACATTGTAATTAATAAATGTTTGAATTTTTGAATATAATTGAATTTGTGACTATCTGTTTTAATTGTGGTGCGCGACATTTTGAATATTTATCACTCAAAAAAGTCATATATGCTGTTTTTATATAAAAGTTCATCTTATGCTGCCACACGTTTCTCTTGTAAAAAAAATCATAACCTTAATATTATAAGAACTTTTCAATTTTCACCTCTGAATTCTTTTCAATTGATATTGTATTTATTAGAAAAAGTTTTGACTATGTATCAGTAAAGATATCGATGTTTTTTTTATATTCACGAATTTTCGGCGCAGCCTTTTTCAAGTGATTTGGATCATTTATATATTTTATATATATTTCGATCAAATAATTTTATTCAATTTATTAACAAAATTGGGAAATATATGTCACCATTGTTCCTTGTTTCAATATTTCTATGGTTAAATATAATCTAAAAGAAATAAATCTATGGTCTATTTTATTTTAGTTGAAATCTAAAGCTTTAATCAAAGATTGATACCTTCACCTTACAAATCTATATTTAAAAATTGATAAGTTTCTCATGGGTTCTTGTTAGTCTAGAGAGTCTTTCCATTGTTTTGCTGATCATAACATCCAGTTCATAATTTTACATTTCATTTAAATTTAACGTTGACTGATAAAAATTTCATAATTCTTTCTCTGGGAATTTTTGTTTTTTGAAAAATATTACTAATTTTACGAAAAATATTTTTAAATTAAGTAAAAAAATAAAATAATTTTTAAGAATATATTAAATATATTAAACTTACCGATTAATATAACTTGTAGATGAATATTCATAATTTTAAAATAATAAAAAATAACTCAAATTAATTTCACTGTACGCGACCTTTGAACTAATGTTTATCGAAGTATAAAATTGATTTTTGTTAGTACATGTCCTGTTATGCAAATATTTTAATAGAACTCAACCTTGAACATGCAATCGAATTACTATTATACTGATTCTCAATTGCATAATATTGGAAAAGAGAATTTAATTGTATAAGTGTTGTTATTGGTACGTATACACCCAATTCCGAAATTTAATAACCTCTATAATTCACGTTGGTGTGCACACCAGTTGAGGTGAGTTACCATTTATGTGAAAATGAAGTTATTCAATTTATTAAAAATGGTTTTCAATCAAATTTTTTTGAATTTGTTATTTCTTGGAATTTTTTGCAATCTTTATTAATTTTTAACTTGAATTCGATATTATTAGCCACATTTTATTATTTTATTTTTCAATTGTGAACTAAAATGGCGAATACTTATTAAATATAGTTTTTAGATTTTTTTACTTGAAGTTTTTCTCTAAAATTGTAAATTATTGAAATAAATAAACATTTTTGTATTCATAATTAGTCCTTCATATTTCCTTTTCTTCTCTTTATTTATTCGACAACTCATATTTTTAATTGAGTTCATAAATGTCTTTGACATTGAATTCTTCATTTTAATCTGCCTTATTTTTCCCAAATAATATTGTGAGGTGTTTTCAGCTGAGAATTGAACATTTCAATAATATATTAAGATAATTTTAAATAATAAATAATGGACTATTAAAATAACTTTTAAAATAATTTTTAAAAAGCAAGATATCAGATTATGCCTTGATTTCAGGCAATTAAATCTAGTAACAGAGAGACAGGCGTTCCCTATGCAGAATATAGCAGAGATGTTAGATAAATTGGGTGGAGCAAAGTATTTCAGTTCGATTGATCTTAAAAATGCATATTATTAAGTAGAACTAGAAGATGAATCAAAGCTAAAAACGGCGTTTTCAACCAAATCAGAGCAATACTGTTTTCAACAAAATGTCATTTGGAATAGTAGCGGCACCAGGTATATTTCATGAACTGATGGGAAAAGTATTAATGGGTATGAGATATACAGCAGTATACCTAGACGATATTTTGATTTTTACAGAAACGATCAATCATCACAACGAAGTTTTAAATGAAGTGCTGGACAAAATTGTATAGGCGGTCTTAGGATAAACCCTGAAAAGTGTCATATCCTTAAAGAGGAAGTCAAATTTATTGGTCACATAATCAACAAAGATGGAATACAGACGGACCAGCCAAAGCTAGACGCGATTAAATCATTTGAAAAGCCAAAATGTGTTAAGAATCTAAGAAGCTTCCTAGGAATATGCAATTACTACAGAAGATTTATAAAGAAGTACGCAAAAAAGGCACGAGTTTTAGAAGAGCTATGCGGGTTAAATAACAAAAAATTAATTTAGACTGACGGATGCAACATCGCATTTGAAAATATGAAAAATGTTTTAATTTTCTCACCTATTCTAGGGATTTAAAGATTTCGAAAGAGAATTCATTCTGGATACTGATGCGAGTTTGACAACGATTGGGGCAGTATTATCACTGAAAGACGACAACGGGTACGAAAAGGTTATAGCATACGGTTCTCAAGCAATGAGCAATCATGAAAATGGATATTGCGTAACAAGGAAAGAGTTGCTGGCAATCTATTATTTTTATCAACAGTTCAATCATTATTTATGTGGAAAACGGTTCATTTTGAAAACAGACCCTAAAGCTATCACGTTTATGTTATTTACAAAGAAACCAAGAACAACTCAATTCATAAAAATACTAGGAGTTTTAGAGAGAAAAAATCCTCAGCAGCGGTGAGTTGAGTGGTTAGCGGGCCCTATCCAGTTACTCGCTAGATTAAAATTTAAATAATTTCAAATTCGTTTCAGGTGAAAAATGACATATATACATATGATGCCTTTTTGTTTTTATTGAAATATAGTAATGGGTGATCAGATAATCACTTATGTATATGCCACATCGAGTTTTGATAATTTCAATTACGACTGTATAATATTTGGTTAATTTGTTTGCAAAGAGTTAACATTATCAACTTATTAGTTTATCCAGTAACTTATTGATGTTGGATATTTATCTAAGATGGTATCAATGTTTGACTCCTCTGGTGTCTTTTTATTAAGCAAATCAAACAAGTCAGCACAATAATATTTATTTGAAATTACCACAATTACACGTTTTATTATTCACACACTTTAATACAACAATTTCACTTCTCACCACTTTAAGTAACACGTTTTACTCTGCACAATTTTCAATATCACTTTTAGTCTGGCGTAAAGATATGTCTTCCAATGGGAAATCTCCATTTCTGTTACGTTAATATTCAACTTGATTTAGCTATCACTAAGTCTAATATCGCTTCCAATTACTTCGAATTTATCAAGCTTCTTTTTTCGACCAACTGGTAATTCTGTCGACTTGGCTGCTCTTTTTATATTCATTCTATAATTAAATAATTAAATTATTTCCCAATCAAATTGATTTTGTCATTTTGGGCATCTTTCTCTCTGGGGTTCCCCTTGATCACCTAATTTGTTTTAATTTGAAGATTTTAGGATTTTCAGACAATTTATTTATTTTTATGTTAATTTTCCCGAATTTAATTTACTATTGGCTCTCTTTTCTCTCGGGTTTTCTACATTCTCCAATTTGGCGAAACCTAATTCAATAGTTTTGTTGATCACTTAGGTTTTCCATTCGATAATTAATAGTTAATTAATTTTAGTTTTTTGTAAATATTTCCTTCTGCTGTTCCACCATCGATTTTTTATCATATTCGAACTCGTCTCATTGTTTAGCATCAACATATTCCAGTTTCAAATTTTAATTTTTTTGATTTTTTATTAATATTTTTGTACTTTTACCTATTATTGTGAATTTGATGTGTTTTATTGATTTTCACTTTATTTTTGTGTCTATTACATCGAACCCAACATATATAATTGCATTGCATACATACTTTCTATACATATAAATTTGTAATTAAAATAAAATAAAAAAATATTACAGCTGAATGTTTTTATTGAATTTATTAAAAAATATTAATTTTTTGGGTGTAATAATTTTTCAGAATTAAAATATGCTCTCGTGAAACAAATTATATTAATATCTTCATATTTTATATTTGACCTGAATTTTTTACACATTTGTCCAGCAAATATAAAATGCTCGTTCTGAATCAATACTTGTTGGTCAGTAAGTCATCAAAATTTGAAATACAATTGGTGGGTTACGTGTGGTGAAAATATTTCACTTCTAAAGTCTTGTTCAGTTAACACTTTGCCAGCGATTTTGATATTGTGATTTAGCAAGTGGCTGTCAGAAAAAGGTGAGCCCTATCATAAGGACTGCTAATGACCTGACGAGTTTCTGGGTCCATGAGTTACCTTAGTAGGTGTCATGCCCTATTTTCTCTTTACTTTTCATTGTATTATTGTTTACTCAATCACTTAGTCAGTCTCGTCTACCTCAGATTTCTATGTTAAAAAACTTTCACTTAAAACGAATTTCAAAAAGTTCGGAAGATACGAGATTATGTTATTAGTATTTTCTGTTGAATTATGTATAATTACGTTGACGAAATCATATTATAGTTGTTCGTATTATATCGCTATTTATTTTTCAAAATTTTGCATTTAGTTTATTGTTGTAAGGTTTTAATTTTTCGTAATAAGATAAATTCTCTATGGTATCAAGATGATAATAGCATATATACTTTTCAAATTAATGGCTTTAATATGGCTGATTCTTTCAAATTTAAATAATTGTTTAAATTAACTTAAGAACTATAAGAACTATTTCCAATTTTGCCACTGATTATTTTTTCCGTTGCATTTATTAAAAAGAGAGCTTGAAGACTATAAATCAGTAATATATCGATGTTTTTTGATACTCTAAAATTTTCGGCACTACCTTTTTCAAATAAATGAATTCACTTGAAAAAGGAAGTGCCGAAAATTTGAGAGTATCAAAAAACATCGATATATTACTGATTTATAGTCTTCAAGCTCTCTTTTTAATAACTTAAGGTGATTAAAATTAAACTTATTATTAAAAATATACTACTCCCTCTGTCCAAAATGATAGTCCAGTTGCATTTTAGCCTTTTTCCCTAAATGATTGTCAATAGAGAATATAAAAAATTGAACGGTTTTGTAAAACCTTTTACAGTAAAAAATCCATTAAATAATTTTATTTTATTGATTGAACAAATAACAAAACTGTATTTTAAGTATCACTGTTACATTTTAAAGTGTTACGATTTAAAGTTAAACTGGACTATCATTTTTGGACAGAGGGAGTATTTTATTAATATATCAATATCAGTAATAGCAACATTTTTATATATCAATAGTAATACTTTATTAAATCCTTTATCAAATCCTTTACATTGTTGATAATTTCTTCAACAATAGTATGAAAATCTAAATTTTTAATACCTAATACAACTATTTTACCACTCGAACAAATATGTACATACAATGGGTTATAAATTTTATAACGCAAAACAGGGAATAATTTAGGTTCATGTACAATCTCCATCTAATAACTTTGCTAAATTATTCAAATTAATAGATTGTTCAACCTTAGGAGCTACAGTAAGACTTTGAACTTGAATATCTTTGATATTGTATTGTAAATTTTCCAATTCGATAGGCTTCTTACAACCCATTATACGACATTTACCATTTCTGAAAAATATAATAGTATATTTTTCAGTTTTGTCAACATATTGTTGTGGTTTCCATTTGGGGAAATTCATCATGCCGATAGTTTTTAAAGACATACGACCTCTATAATTAATATTTGCCAACATATTTAATGAATATTTATAAAAATCGTATATATATTATAATAGACTCTATTTAAATAGAGTAATTAAAAAATCTTAATCTTTTACGATATAATCAACATTCATTTTTAAATATATATTAAAATAGAACTAAGAAATGATGCTGTATATCAGGGGTGCCCAAGGATCAAGGAATGAATAGCCAAAATTTTACGAAAAAAATAAGAATACTGGTCGCAAAACAAAAACACAATTTTAGTTGAATTGTTTTATTTAAATTAATTCTTTTTCAGTTATACGTTGTACCGAATAAAGAAATTATCTTTAAAAAAGTATTTCTTATATTTGGATAATTAGTTTCAGTTAAGTAAATTTTTAGGAAATTGCTTCTATTATCTGAAAATGCCTGATTAGCTGACAAATCATTTTGCAGTTCTAACAATTCCCACTGAATATTTACACCAATTGAATTTATTTCTACTGAAAACGAATTCGAAAATAGTTCGATATCGTGCTTTAAACTAAACAATTTTAAAACCGTTCATTAAATTCAAATATCAATTTTTCTTTATCAGTAGCAATTTTTTTGTATTTTTGCCATTAATATGTACCATTAATGGTCCCATTGGTTTTTATATAAATGATCTTTAAATAATTTCAACTTATCTACAAATGATCTGATAAATTTATACATGTCAACTATGGTTGAATCCTTGTCTTGAAGTTTAACATTGAGCTCATTTAAGTACTTCGTTATATCAACATAAAACGCAAGGCTAAGAATAAATTCATCATCAGATAATTGTTCAATATCCTATTCTTCACATTCCATGAAAGTTTTGATTTCATCTTGAATATCAAAAAATATTTTTAAGCAACTTCCGCGACAAAGCCATCTTACGTTTGTGTAGTAAATTACATCGGAACCTTCTGCTTCTTCAACTGAAGTTAAAAAATATTTGATGCGAATGTAATTAACAGTTTTGATGACGAAATCAATTACAGCTTTCATTTCAAGAATGTTTCCACATATATTTTCAATGTGCAATAAACAATGAATGTCAACAACTTCGCAATTTCCGTTGAACTCTCGAATTTTTCACGGAAGCAAAGTAACAGCGCCAGATTTAGAACCACGCATAAATGGTACACCATCCGTGGTTAATCAGCTTTGAATATATTCAACTGAGAAATAATAACGTCAAAAATATTTGCTCCAGTCGTTGAATCTTTCAATTCTTCTGTAACATTAAAATATTTGGCTTTAATCTTTTTCAATTTTCTGAGAAACCATAATACTAGCTAAGTTTATGCCTTCACATTCGTCATTACAACGTGCAAAAAGGTTTTGCTGGAAGTTTTTTTGTTTACATAATTTCTTTACTTCACATTCACGTTGTTCAGTTGAAAGTTTGTCGTATTTTTGTTTGTGTTTATTTAAGAAGTGTTCTTTAATATTATATCCTTTGAGAATAATAACTGCAATACAAATCAAGCATATAACGCCAACACCCTTTGGTTCAACAAAGAACTCGTTGGTCCAAGATTCTTGAAATGAACGGTTTTCATCTTTTAATTTGCATTTTTTTCATTCATTTTTATCTGGAAGCCGTAAATTTATTTATTATTTATCATTGTATTTGAATATCAATAAATAATTCAACCTTACAATTGCCAGATTTAATTAAANAGACAACAAAAATTAAAACAAAAAATAAAAATAAGAAACCCAGACAGGAAAAACGAGAGAAATAAGGAAAATAACACAAAAATCAAATAGTTAAGAAGAAATTAAAGAAATAAATAAAATATATAGGAAAATAAAAGAAAAATAAGAAAAACTAATAGAAAAACAGAATTAAATTAGAATAAATAATTAAAATGTGCCTTAATTCTGATTGGCCCGCACACATTCAACATTAAGTATATAAAGCGGACACTGAAACAAAAATTTCAGTGTTCACCCATATGACTTTTCAGATCATTTCCACTATTCAAAATTAGGACAGCTTCAGATACTTTTAGAAACCGCAATCCGAATCAGCCGCAAATCACTCGTCGATTTATTTTGATTTATCATTCAAACCGGACTTTGGAAATCAGAGCATTTTACTCTACCGAAATTTGATTTATAGATTTGGTAAATTTACTTTCCTGTTTGTCTAAACTGTATGTATAGAAAGTTTTAATAAGCATATTGGTATTATAAATGTCTGTAATATAAATTAAAAATTTTCAAACGTTAACTGATTTTCTTTTTCACTCGATAAATATTTAATTATTTAATGTAATTATGAATCTTCGGTAACTGTTTGTGATAAAACGATTTATTCGCCAGGATTTTAATGATTATTATTCTAATGACAATTTTTATAGTTTGAATTTTATTATGCAACTATTGAGTAACGTGGAGCTGAAATGTCACTTGCCATGGTGTGAGGGGCCTTCAGGTGCTCAGCATGTGGGTATGGGGCATTTCAGTCACGCAGCTGATTCGAACCGAAATGTGGGGCTTCCTCACGGGTCCGTCGCTGAAGGTGCGCAAATTTTATGGGAGAAACTATTGTGGACACAAAGTCGGTGCGGAAATAGGGGAAAGAGACAGCAATATCGAAAATACCGGAGGCAGGAAGTGCCAGGAGTAGATCTAAGCAGTGATTGAGAGGTCCACACACGATTCATGATCAGTAATCTCTTAGCGGATCGATATTAGTTAATTTTCGACCCGAACTTTCGTACATAATTCGTCATTTTAATCTATCTTTCATCCTACATTTCGAACATAACATTCAGCTAGGGTGAAGTATATTTTCGAATCTCTCAGTAGGCTAAAGTGTAAATTTTCTCCAGAACCACAAATTGGATCAAGAACCATCTCACCAATTATAGTCATCTTACGAAGATTGTCAGTTTCCAGCGCGTAAATCCATATCACTCTGCTGAACCTAGTCCAACTCCACCTTTTTAGTTCAGCGAAACTCTAAAAATTATGTCTCACTTAGCACACTTTTCTCATGGTATTATTTACATTAATTGAATTAATGGTTTAGATCATATCATTACAATACGCCCACTCGAGGAAAAAACACAAAAATTCGTTATGTATTTTTTTATTTACCAACAAAGATAACAAATATTTTTAATTTACTTTCGAAAATGCACCGATTTTCCTTCGCCGGTTAGAATCGTTAGGACATTATAAAATTTGGTAGGCATCACCCATCCAGAGTGAGTTCTTCAAGAGTTTGAAATATTTCCCGAGAATACTTCCACTTAGGTACGATACGTGCACGAGAAAAACAACGCAAAGGTGCATTGCGTAAGTCACAAATAAATGGTAACAAATCACATAATTAATAGACACCAAATTTCCACGATTTTGGGTTAGCTAATCGCCTCGATGTCATATTTACACACCGATAGTATGCAAAAATATGGTAGAAAACGAATAGAAGTCGATCAAGCCAGATGGGCCCGTAAATATAACGATTTCAATGATAGAATACATATGGATAAGTCGATGCCGATGGGACAGTAACTGCCGTTTCATATAGTGATAGCCTGAACAGTGCGAATTGATTAGAGTGAACATCGCGGGCTCAAACCAACGGGACTATGACCGGTCATCGTTAATACATGAGAATAATATACCTGTTATCTATAGTCTGAACACGTCATATCTTCACTTCTATGTACGCGGCAAATGTTACACTAATCATTAAGTCAGCATCTGATAAATCACAGTTTATGAGTTATCAAAAAGGCATTTTTTTGGTGATTAGTTTTATTCAAATACTCACATGAAATAATTCATTTATTAAAAGTAAATTACTTTATATATTATAACTTGTTTTATTAATTTGAATTCATAATGCTTCTATTAAAATACAACCACAGTATAAGCGGTAAGAACCACAAATACAATAGTCGTAGATGGGGAAGCCGCCCATTTACTATAAAGGATCAAGATACATAGGGGATACGGGAATTTGGCCATTTTGGGGGGCAAATCTTTTAACTAAAGTTCAATATAGCGCTAATACAGTAGTAATGTAGTTTTTGATCGTCTGGAAGGGGAACTTCTCTTGTTGTAGAAGCGATGACATTTCGGTTGCATAAATGCTAACGATTAAAAGTATTGAATGAGCTCTAATGCCGTTAGGTGATTTAATAAATGCGCGGTCGGCCTACGAATGAGGTGGGTCGCAGCGGGCCACTCTTTATATTTGTTTTTTCCTTTTTTAGCTAACGACCATGAACTCAGTCACCAAGAATCCACTCAAGCCTTGCTATTCATGGGCCGATAAGAATGCGGCCATCAAGGCATTACAAGCACAATCCGGACTGCTTAATAGTAAGGTCGATGAATTCGAAGGCACATGGTTTAGTCCAGTGCAGATGAAAGAGGTTAGAAAGAAGTTATATAGAAGTGAGCACTGCCGTGATAGCTTAATCGCCGAGAGTAGGTCACAGCGTAGCCTCATCAAGGAGCAGTCGGAGGCCCTTCATAAGGTATATTTGCAAGCCGGAACAACCCGAAAGATCGTCAGTATTCCGATCAACGAGGAGGATAATGCATTCCCCACACATCACGATCAGACTAGTGATAGGCCGCGAACATCCGAGAAATCGTGCCAAGGGTGTGTAGAGGCAAAACTCTCACCTAAAACCAACGACGTTATTTTTACGGGAACTAGCAGAGTGAATTCAAAGATCGTTGCAGCACCAAGTATACCACCTCCTGCCAAGCCCCCATCAAACCCCAAACGGCGACAGTTATCCCGAGCCGAACGGAAACGCAAACAAAAGGAAAGAATCGTCGAAAAAGAGAAGAAGCATGTCGCATCTATCGAATCAACGGAATGTAGTATCGCTCCCGCGACCACTGTGAACTCCGGAACTCCGGGGCAAATTATCTCAGCGGCTGGCATCACGTGGGAAGAGAATGCGTCCGAGTTTTTCGATTTAGAGGCCTTGTTGGCGGAAACGGAATGGGAAAAGTGAAAAGATACGGTCGTGTAAGCTGAATCGTTTCTAGTCCGGACTCTCGCGATTGATAGGAAGTGATTAACTGTTTTACTCGTAATATCTACGCTTTAGTGCATATTGACAATTTAATAAATGTTTTCATTGTTCAATTCATTAGTTTTTGTCTGCTATGTTGTTATTTTCTTTTTCACCATTATAAAGGAAAGGTTTTGTCGACCGAAATCTTCGAATAACATATGACTGGTAACGAGCTCAGAGCACGGTGAAACATCGAGTGTAGAAGTAGAAGAGTAGGTCGTAAGACCTTCTATCGGTAGTCAGGGAAAAGAAAGTCGAGGCTTCAGGAGAGAGTAGTCCTAAGGCAGGGGCTCACCTGTTTTCTGGCGTCTCGCCGACATAATGCAGTACCAACATGAAGCAATTCATGGGCATTATGTTGGAATACAGATCGTGTAGTTGACAGCAAAACGGAAAGGCGTTAGTGTAACAGACCATCATCCTCTAGACGAAAATTTAAAATCATTGGAGTCAACCGAGTAGCACCCAGCAAGAGCCAGATTGCTGGCTATGCCACAAAATAGGTTACACTAAAAAGTCCAGTAAAAAGTAAGATAGAGTGCTGGACGTGTCACAGAAACGGACATATAAGTAGGAATTGTCCAGATAAAAAAAGTTCCAAGATGTTTTAGTTGTGGGAAAAAAGGTCCCATAAGAAGGTTATGTCAAGAAATACGGTGTAAAAGATGCAACAAAAATGGTCATAGATTAGAAGAATGTTATACAAGAAAACGATAGAGAAACAAAGACCGACAGGAAACAGATACAGCCGGATTAATAGAATCGAAGAAGGAGAGGAAATGGACAAATTTAGATAATTTTAGTAGGACGTACTCAAACAACAGGGCTCCACCAGTAGAGGAGTTGATTGGAGCCATATATTAACACAAAAGTGGATGGGATATCCTCAAGGGGTAGAAAAGTGGGAGAATGTAGGAAGGGTAAGTGAGAAAGTATACCGGTTCCTAAGGAGAACAAAGTTTGACGAGGAAGTAGAAAGAATTGGAATAATTGAAACGGGGGAAGAGGTAGAAATTGTATATAACAAGCTATAGTGAAGACCAAGTTTAACAGCAATGATGAATGGGGAAATTTTCGACTGTTTATTAAACACTGGAGCGTGAATAAACGTAATGAGTGTGAACTGTTTTAACAAGTTACAAGGACAACAATTGATGAGAATGTCGTTCGGAATTGCTACAGCACCAGGTACGTTCCAGGAAATTATAACAAAGGTACTAGGCAAAATAGGCAATGGTGTATTTGGATGACATTCTGATTTATTTGAATAGTAAAGAAAACATTATACAATACTCGATCGATGAAGCAGAAATAAAGATTAACCCAGAAAAGTGTCAAATAATAAAGAACGAAATCAGATTCTTAGGACACATAATCAGTAAAGAATGAGTAAAGACCGATCCCTCTAAGATTCAGGCTATACAAAACTTTGGGAAGCCAAGTTGTGTAAAGAAACTTCGAAGTTTTCTAGGCATTTGCAATTATTATACAAGATTCATTAGTATATTATGTAGCGGTACCAGTAACAAAAAACTGGAATGGACTGAGGGAACGAATAACGTATTCGATGGAATGAAGTTCGCACTCACAACGGCGCCGATCATATGCTTTTCGGATCTGAGAAAGGATTTGATTTTAGATACTGATGCCAGTTTTGATACCATTGGAGCAGTGCTTTCACAAAGAGATAAAGATGGAAAGGAGAGAGTAATTGCTTATGGGTGACACTCGATGACAAGCCGTGAAAATAGATATTACATTACAAGGAAGAAATTATTGGCGGTATACTATTTTTGTATTCATTTTAAGCACTATCTCTACGGAAGGAGATTCAAGCTAAGGACAGACCTCAAGGCGATCACGTTTATGATGACAACCAAGAAGCTTCACAACTTCACAATTCCAAACCTGGATCAATTATTTGAGCAATTTGGATATAATCGTTGAATATAGAAAAGGTGTTAATCACCAAAATGCAGACATGATGTCCAGAACTAAATGTGAAACGTAATGTAAAATCGAGATAGCTGATTATATGAAAGATAGATATATTGGGAAAAACCTGTGGAGTCAGATTCAGGAAACCATTCGAAATTGTGAGACTTGTCAAAAAAACAAGGCTATAACAATTACAACGAAGGAACCAGTAAAAAAACTAGAATCAACCGAAATGTTCAAAATTATATTCGTGGATATATGTGGACCAATGCAAGAAACAAAAGGACGTAAGTATATATTGGGTATAATTGATCAGTATAGTAAGTATCAAGTCTTGACAGCTATAACAAGACGAGGAAACAATAAAGAAAACGATTTTAGGTGCCCAAAGCAGATAAGAGTTTATTGTTGGTATGAGGAATGTTGAGAGAATTCAAAGAAACTTGATATTAAGTTATGTTTTTCGACTCCATACCATCACCAAACAAATGGACAGATAGAAAGGCAATTCAGGACAATACGAGAGCTGATATATGCTACTTTACGAGACAGAAAGAAGACGGATTGGGCAGAGATACTACCAGAATTCGAATTTGTCTGCACAGGTGAATTTTTAAACCCAGGTGGTGTGAATTATGAGAAATATTTTATAGATAATGGATAGATGTGAAAATGTGGTTTCAACTTTGGAGATATAGTGTAGTTGTAAGGATTAAGTTATACTAAGTCAATATGGTAGGATTTTAGTGTTATTCGCTTTTTTTCATTGCTTTTGGATAATTTCATTGAGCTTTTGAAATTAAATCAAATTCTTTGTATTTTTATCCTTTAATTAATTTTATTAATAAACGGAATAACAATGATCACAGTAGTATTTCTCAGACTTTTCTCGCTCGCGAACACCTGCATAACAATTAAAAAAATTTTGATTTTCCAATGATAAATAAAAAAGCTTTTTAGTCTATAGTAAATTTATAGTAATTTTGATCCACAGAAGCGACTCTTTCATAGCAATTTTTTTATTACTAAGCCTCGTGGAACACCGTTTGAGGAACACTGGATCACAGAAACCACTTCAAAATCCAATAAATAAATAAACTAATAGGAATATTAGAACCACTCAAATTTATGAAATATAAATAATATATTAGCTTTGTAATTGGAATAAAAGTTGATTTTTAATCTGATAGTAACTTCGGGTTAGCTGTCCAGAATTTATCGCCGATAATATCTCCATGAAACAATCGTATAGCTGAACATTTTGTATGATCCGTTTCTTGTATTTGTTCACGAGTTAAATACTACAAAATAATTAGGATGAAAAAGATTATTTCAATTAACCAATCAAAACTCAGTATTGACATTACACTGATTTAGGACAAAATAACTTATTTCTTTTATTTTATAATTTTAAACAATGAAAATCCACGTTTCAGGTCGCTTAAATTTGGTGAAATAAATTTTTAATAAATAACATTTTAAAGTTTGTAACGATATAACATTTCCTTTAATGCTTAATGAAGCTGTTTACAATTTTAGTTAATGGACGGTTATGTTTTGCCCCAACTCAACCTTGAAATAATCCCTTAAAGCAAAAACCCTACCAAAATCACCCAGAATAACGAGTGGTCTGAAATGAAAACTAATTACAATAGAAATTCTGATAGTGTAAAAAAGAATTCTGAAGTTCGAAATCATAAAGACAAGATTTAAATACAATGAGGAAAAGCCAAAAACTAGATTTTTACCTCTCGGCGGCATAAAACCGAGCCCTTTCTAAATATTTCTGGTTCATTGTTATAATTTGTGTTAAATCGACTGAATAGAAGTTCATTCTTTGAGGCAGAATTTGTGTCCTTGACGATAACAATAATTATATTGACATAAAGTACTTTGAAATTCCTTTACTTTCAATTCATTTTCTGCTTGTTTTCCAGTTTTATTTTCATTTAAGACCAATTTCCAATAACATGTATTATACAAATTATTAATATGACCTAATACAATTATTTAAAATCACTATAACAAAGAGTATATTATATCAATGTTAAATATATAATAAGATTTGAAAATATAATTTATAAAAAGTAAAAATTACAATCAACTTGACGCCAGCTTAAATAATCTTTTATATGAACAGCTTTTGGATATATAACGATACGCCCATCAAATGAAGGAGGAAATAATAGTTCTTGATTTGGGAAATATTTTTTCCAGTAAAATACGTAACTACTGGAAAATTTTGAAACTATTGTCGATAATAATTTGCTGTTTTCAAATATTAATTTCTATTATAATTATTTATCAACCTTTTACGTCTCTCGAAGATTCCTGCTGAGCTTCGAAAAATGAAACTAAACTCGTCAGATTGTCCATAACCCATAAAAATATCTGTATTTTCAGAAATAACAGAAACTGCAGCTTCATTCATTAACATTAAAGCATTTAGATCGTTTGGTTTGTTAAAATTATGTTTAGTTGAAAATGAATGGAAATTTCTACCATCTATTCTGCAAACTATCCAAGTTTCCAATAAGATATTATCAAGATCTTCAAAATTTTTAATATACTCAAATTTGCTTTTTGCCATTTAATAAACGCAGTAATGTAAATGGTTATTATTAAAACAAACTTCAAATCTTAAAGATTTAAAAATATTTTTTTATATACTACAATATTTTTAATTTCATTTTATTATGTATAATTTAGTTTATATGAATATAAAAAGTTAAATTATAGTTCATAATCACAGCTGATAAACATCTTTAATCAGTTAATTTGGTTTGGATACGAATAATGACCTTGAAGGTGTTAAATTTAGAAGTAAATTATATGAACCACGAAATTTTGGTATAAAATAACTTTAAAAAGCAAAGTTAAAACAAAATACTAGAAAAATATCATATTTTTCATTTCAATTTCTCTTTCGATCTTTTTAATTTCGGATTTTAAGATCTTTGAATTTTTTACTAGAATTTATGGTCAAAGATCTAGAAATTTTGGTAATAATTTAAAATTAAAGTAAATTAGTGTAATATTTTAAAATTAAATTTTGACGAATCGATATTTGAGAAATAATATTTTAAAATTAAGTAAATTGTTGTATTAATTAAAAAAGGTTGAATATGAATCAGTAAATATATCAAAAACATCGATATATTTTCTGATTCATCGTCAAGCTTTTTTAATAAATATGTTGGGTTTTGCGTTATTTCAAGTCGGTTCTCTCTGACTCCTGTGTTCTTTAAATTAAAACAATGAACGACCCAACGTATATTGAAACAACAGGTTCACAATTTATTATCACGCTACAATTTCTGATCAAAGTTTTATACGATTCTCCGCTCGGCGTTGATGCTTTGCAAACAAACAATATTCACCTTTTGATCCTTTAGTTCTGTCGACTCTCGTTTTCCTCGGTTTCGGTTTGGTTTGATCTCTTTTCGCCTTTTCGTATTCTTAATTCTATTTCTTCTTTTCCCTACTTCCCTAATTCGTTTACCACTTTTCCTACTGTCTAGTTCTTCGAACCCTAGCTGAGGCAGAATGCCGATTTTCTCGGATTTTCCCTTTGCTTATATACTCCTCGAAATCAGGATGACAAATGGTTATTGCCGAGCCAATCTTTCGTTTGACATTTTCTCCTACGTGTTTGCTTCGGCTGTCATCCATAATGGTCCAACGAATCCAGATAATTAATGGCCCTACCGGTCTTCCTACGCGCGCTATCTTCTCCTTACTCTTTTCCCATTAATCATTGTGTCAAGCTAATGGGCCCAAATCTTCCTTTTGTTTGCCTTTCTTCTTGTTTACCCAGCTCGGGTTTCCTTTATCTCTCGGGTTCTCCATTGGCTCGGGTTTTCCATTAGCCAATTAATTAATTAATTAACGTTTTCTGTTTTCATACGTTTGAATGTTTTTCGACCCTTTCTAACCCTTTTCTGATAAATCCCTAACCATCATCTTGTTGACCATTAGCTAATCTATACCTGTCCCGTTTTTCCCATTCGATTTCGATGATTTTTCCATTTATTGATTTTTCTCGGATTTCCGGATTCTCGCCTTTCGTAATTGCTTTTTGCATTTTCTAATACTGTTTCCATCGCACTTTCCTTTACTATTAATTCTGTGCACGATCCCGCTTTTATTTGCCTTTTTTCCTCGCTTACTTTCCATTTGACTTATTATCCTAAATTTTATTTAAATTTTTAATTTTAATTTACAGACCTCAACATATCTCCCCCCTTAAAAAAATTTTTTCGTCCTCGAAATCTATGTTTATTTAACTTACTTAATATAAATTTATATTTTAACGATTAATCAAGCATCCTTAAAAACATACACCCAAATTTAATGCATTTATCAGAATGAATCTGCTCGATGAGGGTAAATCAAAGTGTTTATTATTATTATTATTATTATTATTATTATTATTATTATTATTATTATTATTATTATTATTATTATTATTATTATTATTATTATTATTATTATTATCCTATTATTATTATTATTATTATTATTATTATTATTATTATTATTATTATTATTATTATTATTATTATTATTATTATTATTATTATTATTATTATTATTATTATTATTACTATTATTATTTTAAATGTTAAAGTACAGACATATTTTACTGAGAAACAAATAATAATTTTTGTTACTATTTTTTTTTAAAGGACCAATCAAAATATTTGTTTTTCTCAATTAGTAAATTGTAGTTTATTTAAAGAAAATAAAACTCGAAAATTGATTGATATTATTTAAAGAAAATAAAACTCGAAAATTGATTGATAATTTGATTTTATTCAAGAAAAAATCTCTACTACTCAAAATTGAGAAAAATAATCGAATTTGATTGGTCGATAAAGAAAATAAAACTCGAAAATTGATTGATAATTTGATTTTATTCAAGAAAAAAAATCTCTACTACTCAAAATTGAGAAAAATATCGAATTTGATTGGTAGAAATTAGAACAAACTTTTCATTTCTAGACTTTACGAAAATATGCATTGAACAAATCTGAATTGATGGATTAGGCCATATTTTCCAAGTCGGATTAAATTATACTTTGGTTAGTTTTTGTATTTTCTCGGTTTTTTAATTAATATGTCTATAGTTTATTTTTAAATGAACGTTTAGTTGATTTATTTCAATAATACAATCAAATATACCTTTCGAATATATACCCGAATATGTCCCTGAAAAATTTTCAAATAGAAATTACTTTAAGAGTTTACTTTCTTTGAAATGTAATTAACAGATTTTAGAATGTATTTTATTTTAGAATGTATTTTATGGGTAAAATTTCGAGTGTCGACAGATATTCTAATATGAAACAATTCGTTGTTTGTTATGTTTTTTGTTTTTCGTCAAGGAGATTGAAATCATTATGTAGGTCAAATTTTGCTGAATTTCTTATCTATTTGATAGATTAATTTTTCAGCTGTAATAAATTGGGAGATCGAAATCATTATGTAGGTGAAATTTTTGCTGAATTTCTTATCTATTTGATAGATTAATTTTTCAGCCGTATTAAATTGCTGCAGTGAACAGTTTTTTCTCAAGCCAAAAGTGCGTGGGTTGGAATTTATTTTTAGGAAAAGATTTTCTTATATTTGTCTAATTGGGTTTTCCTTTCCTTTTGAAAATGATAGACAATTAGAATTTGGCTGCGGTCAATCGATTGATTTTATTGCAAATAAATGTATGCGCTGCATCTATTTCAGAAGAAAATTTTCTCATTGCGATTTCTCTTCCTAGAAAGGCGTGTCTATTTGTGACTTTCCTCTGCTACTATAATAGTTGTTGCGATATGTTTTGTATCATTAGTGTTTCACTTGATTAAAAATTTTCATTAATTCCATGCAATAGTTTGAAGTTTGTCTAGTATTTTATTTCAGAAATGAAACCCTATTCAATAGATCGAATTAAGTTAATCCGGCATTAATTCCATGCAATAGTTTGAAGTTTGTTTAGTATTTTATTTTAGAAATGAAACCATATTCAATAGATCGAATTAAGTTAATCCGGAATCTTCATAAAATGCTGAAAATGTTTCCATAATATCTGGATTAGATAATGATAAAAATAACTATTGGTTTGAAATATGTTATGAATTTAAAAGGTATTTCTATTATTTTTCTACAAATAATTTTCCATGATGTGACAAGAAATCAACTCTAATTTGAAAAGGTATTTCTATTATTTTTCTACAATTAATTTTCCATGATGTGACAAGAAATCAATGATATCGTTTCAAGAGCTCAATTGATTGGTTAAATAATTATCTCAATTTTACATAAATTTTGATTTTGAATTTTATTTTCCATGATGTGACAAGAAATCAATGATATCGTTTCAAGAGCTCAATTGATTGGTTAAATAATTATCTCAATTTTACATAAATCTTTGAATTTTAAAAGTCTAATGACTAAAACTTGATATTTAAAATATTGCTTAGGTAAGTATTGTTAAGTATTGTTAACATTGAATTAACTCGAATTGACCTAATGTAAGTTTTGTTGATTATGTTTAAATTTTTTTTATTTTAGATATTATTGGTTCTCTTTTTTTTTTACTCTCGTTTCAATGAATATATGACGTCTTTTGTTTGATAAAATTTTTTTATACGAAACATTTATTTTTTTCATGAATTTCATTGTAAAAATATTTTGTCAATTTATATTTGGATTAAAAATATTTTGTCAATTTATATTTGGATTAAAATTATTAATGCATAATCAATTTTGAAGTTGTTACTAGATGATTAGGAATATTATTATCATTCTTGAATTTATTATTATTAGTAGTATTATTATTACCATTAATTTTTTGTCACCCTTATTTTTATTGCTATAACCGTCATTATTATTATGTCATTAAAATAATTATCTTTATACTCTATCAATATTCACTTTTTATTTATTGTATTGCCGCCAAGAAAAGTCAAGCTGTTTGCTTATAATCTATCAATGTCAAAGTGTTGCTCTAATGTTTGGAAACCATTGCTGATAATAAAATTATTTCGATTTTGTTTCCCTGATAACAATTGAATTATTAATGATCACTATATTGTGTCATCACTGAAATAATTTGGCAATTAATTTTCCCGGTGGTTTATCTTTTATCAAGCGCATGAATTATAAGAACCAAGGGGGAAATATCTGCGATGAACATTAATATTCCGACTGAATATTTAATTATCCTGCGGTTTTTGACTTAGCCGATACTGATAGGCTCTATAATTAATTACCCTGTGGTTTCTTAACGTAGCCCGTATTGATAAGCTTTCTAATTAATTACCCTGTGGTTTGTTAACGTAGCCTGTACTGATAAGCGTCCTATATAAGTTTCTGCTTTACCACTTTCCATTAGTTTTGTCTTGCCAATCTTCAAGTAAGCATTTTATATTTTATTTTTCTTTTTCATATTTTTTTTTTGAATTTTAGTAACGCCATCCCTCAATTGCTATGGACGTAAGTGATTACTTGTCTTTTGTTTTTACCATGCTGTCCTCAACTATTAGTAATGCGTTCCCTCATAGCAACCGAACATTTGCAATCGCTGTCCAGGCAGTGCTCGAAGTGGAACAAAATATGTGCCGGGATAGGCATGCTGTGGCACCCGGGATTCCAGGCTTTTATGAAGAAATTTTCAGTTGGGGGTGTTGCAAAACTTTGGGGGGTGTCCAACAAATTATTTTGGGGGGGGTGTCCACCCATTTAATCATAAGTTTCAGGGGGTGTACCTGTTTTAATGTGGGAGGGGGGTGTCAAACAATTTTGGGGGGTGGGTAAATAAGAGAATATACCTACCTATCCATTACTGCTGCTTGGGAAATTCTTAATTGAATAGAGAATAGAGAATAAAGAATATATATATATATATACATATATGGATGTACTATGTGTGACCTTAATTGCAGTATTTGTGTGCCTATAAAATGAAATAAGTACCGGGATAAACCTATAGATTATATGAAATGAAGTGCCGGGATGCCATTCCGCCTACATAATCAATGCCGGGATAATATCCCGGCTATCCCGCCTCACTTCGAGCACTGTGTCCAGGGTAGCCAAACCCCGGTGATTGCAAGTGCTCGTGTTGCTTATTGAATTAACTTATTTATGCTTATTAAATTAACTTATTTACTTTTTAATTTTAGTTCGTTACTTTGTTTATGCAACTACCTATACCACACTCATGTTTTGGATCATATATTTTTGATTTTTGATTTTGTATTTATACTAAAAGCAAACCTCTAATTACAGCTAATCGTATTTTTCTGACAATTTTAGCCGTATTTATACTCATTAATTTATTACGTAATTCTTAAAATCAATTACTTCCCTGCACTAACTATTTGTCGAGGGCGCCATGGTACGGAGTTTTACATAGTATTTATTTCATTTTTCTTTTCAACCCTTACTATTTTAGGCTGTCCCAGAACCTAAGTTTGAGCATCTCGATGTTATGCAATGGTTATTTGACTGCCATACTAACAGGTTTTTTTAATTTCTTTTTCAGGGTCCCTTTGCCACCGCGTCGAAAGGGATTGAAACGTACCTTTGCCTGTGTGGATACAGGCAGTAGGTTTGAAAGACGCCCGCCTTGCAATGTACGCAGGGAATGGGACTGTGGCATCCAAAGTCCCGTTCTGTTGGACTCTGATGACGAATAAAACTTTGAATAAATGTTCAGCATACCTTTGTTTTTAATTTATGCTAGAAAGGGTGGGGTAGTTGTGTCCCTCTTCGTGAATAGTCTTTGTTACTACTAATGTGAAATTATTCCCTACTTATTTATAATTTTGTTCTCTCGCCCCAGTAGGTTACCCATTGTTATATAGTTATACTAATTCATTAATTACTAATCAGTCATCTAATGTTATTTATTTTTAATGTTCATATTTATTTGAGTTATTCTATTTGCTCGTTTAATTTTGTTCATTTTTATCTATTATTCATTTATTTAATTTATCACTTTTTTTTTATTATTTATTTAAATCAATTTGTTTATTTATTTGATTATTTGTTAATTTACTTATATTTTATTTAACTATGATTATTTGTTAATTTACTTATATTTATTTAACTATTATTATTATTATTATTTTTTTTTTTTCGAGGACGAAAAAACACCAACAGGGTCCGTTTAAATAATTTATTTTTTAGTCTAATTGATTTATCTCACCATCATCTTCCGATTCCTCTATTTCTTCTACTCTCATTCGAAACATCGCGAAATCGGCTTCGTGTTGAAACAATAAGATTTCCATACGGTCCAACCGCCTTTTCAGACGGAAGTTTTCTTCCTCCAAATCTGTTATTCTGCCCTGCATGCTACGAAACCTTTGCTTTAGTTCTTGCGTACTTGTTTTACACTCTTTGCATAACATCTCCGAGGCTTCTTGCATTCTCTGAAATTAAATGATAGTCATTTTTTTGTATCACTCTCTATTCGCAAAGCATCAACACATCGCTTCGAATCTCAAACAAATTACACAGTTCATCCTATGGTACTTATAAAACATGCACATTGTTAATATAAATGTAATATATTTTTATACACTATTCATGCAGATCACAATTTATAGTCTTGTCTCATAATATGAATATGATGGTGGTTGAAGGATAGTTAGTTGTCTCTCTTTTACACATATCAAGATGGTGATGATTATGAATGTAATTGATAAGATGAGAAAACCTGTTATTAAAATGTAAATGAGATATTCACAATAGTTGACTGTCAAATCCGAATTTATCATCATTAGTTTATTTGAGTTACGCTTTGTCGTCTCTTGGGTCGGTAATTGGAAAGGTGATGTGGTTGTATCTGATTTTCGTTTCGATTCATTGATTGTCTTGACTTCCACGAAAACTGTTTGCCATCTGTCTGGTTCGGTTATCCATCGCTGATATTTAACTGTTAATTCCCATGCCGTCTCTAAATCAGAAGTGTAAAGTGTAAAAAAATGATTACCGGCATCTAATATAGTCAGGGTTTTTTGTTTGTAGATAATAACAACTCTTTCATCATTTCCTGATTTTCTATATATCGTTACCGGTCCATTTCCAACACTCAGGGTTATACGATTTGACTCGTCTCTGAGATAGATAGACTGGGTCTCACTCTTAAATCGTGACCATTGGTTTCTCACTACCGTTCCATTTTCGAGGCATATGTTCTCGTAGTAGTTTGCATTAACTGAATAATTTTGATTCATTTTCAATTTCTCGTAGCGGATAAATGATTTTCGCGAGTTAAGGGTGTCGACATTTAACCCTTGAAATGTGATTCGCACTTTCACCAAGTCCACTGGCTTCCAATATATATTGATTCCATTTATCTCTGGTTCTATTTCGATCAAGTTTCGCATCTCTTTTGTGTGCACTTCTATCGGAATTTGTGTGTACCACTTTGACATGTTCTGTCTCAACAGCCATTGGTATTTGAAATTTGGCTTTAACTTTCGTACCGCAAATATATCTTTATCATAATTCAGTTCTACCACTGGTGCCGTATTGTCTAGTAAATTAATAATTTCTATTTGGTCTGCGATCTCGCATTTACAGCTCCATACTATATTTGTTAGAGTGGAATATATGTGTATTTTCTCCATTCCTCGGATTTTGTTTACCGCATATGGCAAGTCAATCTTTTTGCCGCTCGCGACTGTTACTAGCATCATCATTATTGTTACATATAATATCTTATTGATGTAGCTGACTGGTGTTGGATTTTTCGTGGATTTCTGTTTCAATTTTGTTTGACCCGTTACTTTATTCTGCTTGGATCTTAAGGGGTATCTAGATTCATCTTCCTCTGGCACTAGTTTACATCGATTTGCATGCACAATCATCGGGTTAGCCTTTTTACTCCTGAATGGTAATAACTTCAAATTAGTTTCGGTGGTGTCGCACACTTTGTAGGGTCCTTTAAATGGTCTTTGCAATTTAGGCGATAAACCTTTGAGAGGTTCCGGCCTGTTCAGATATACTAGATCTCCAATCTTTATGCCATGCGCATGTGCTTTTTTATCGTATGTTTCTTTATATTTCTCTTGGTTGTGCTTTATTGTCAAACCGGCTTTAGTCCATACTGACTGCATTCTTTCTTGCATCAATGCTTTATAGTCCGGTATCTCCATATATTGTGAAATTGTTGGTTGGAATTTGAGATCAATCGGCATATTATTTTTCCTTAAATACATCAAGTAAAAAGGGGTCTCACCTGTACTTTGATTTACTGCATTTCTGTAGGCAAATAGACACGGCTTTATGAAGTCGTCCCAATCTTTCTGTTTTCGATTCACATATGATGAGATCATATTTATCAGTGTCCCATTAAATCGTTCCACCAATCCATCAGTTTGTGGATGATATGGTGACGTATTCAATTTCCAAATTCCAAATAGGTCTGTGATTGATTTAAACATCTCGCTTTGAAAGTTCTTTCCTTGATCAGTTAACAATTTCTTTGGAGTACCATAGCGAAATATTATGTTTTCCACAAATATTCTAGCAATCGTGTCTGCTTTTTGGTTTGGAATAGCGTATGCTTCTGGCCATTTGGTAAAATAGTCACAAAAAACAACAATGTATTTGTTTCCTTTTGTTGTTTCCGGTAATGGTCCCAGAATATCCATTGCCGTCATCTCCATCGGTGCTGCAGGTACTTGCATCGGTTTTAATGGTACTTTAATCTTTTTACCAGTATTTCTGCGGGTGATGCATACTTTGCAACTGTTACACCAATTTTTCACGTCTTGTTCCATTGTTGGCCAAAAGTATTTCAATTTTAATCTCGATAGCGTCTTGCGCGTTGACAAATGACCTCCCAACGCTCCATCATGATACTGCATCAGTAATGCGTCTCTGTGCTTGGCTGGTATAATAATTAATGCTTCCCCATTTTCCAACATTTAAGTATTCCATTATGAATTACATATTTGCTGTTTGCATCTGTGAGTCGTTTCCAGTCTTGTTCTTTTCTTATTTTGACCGCTTGTTCCATAAATTGTTTTAATTCACTATCGTTTTCCTGATCATTTTGAAGTTCAGACATATCATTAACAGCTTTGATTGCAGCAAATATAGTGCCTTCCAATTTTTCAGGTGTCCCTTCACTATTATTTTCTGGGATTCTTGACATTGCATCTGCGTTCGCGTTAGCTTTACCTGTCCGATATTTAATCTCAAAGTCGTATTCTTGGAGGGCAATCGACCATCGTATTAATTTACTGGCTGAATCTCTGTGTTTCATTAACCACTGTAATGGATTATGATCTGTATAAACAGTAAATTTTCTGCCCAATAAATATTGTCTAAAAGTAGTAATTCCATACACTAACGCTAACGTTTCCTTTTCAATCGTCGAGTAATTTTTCTCGTGAGGCCTCAGTGATCGGCTTGCATATGCTATTACGTGATCCTTTTCACCTTCAAATTTTTGTCCCAACACCGCACCCAATGCAACGTTGCTTGCATCCGTCATCAAGATAAATTGTTTTGTAAAATCTGGACATCTTAATATAGGAGTTGTTACTAATTTCTCTTTCAATGTATTGAAAGCATTTTGTTGCATTTGTCCCCACATAAATTTATTGTTTTCTTTAGTAGCGTATTCAATGGTTGTGCGATGTGAGAGAAATCTTTTATAAATTTTCTGTAATAGCTCGCCAAACCTAAAAATTGTCTAACCTCATCGGCATCTTTTGGTACTGGGTACTCTTCCACTTTTTTGATGTTATCTGGATTAGTTTGTAACCCTCGCCGTGATATTATATGTCCTACATAAATCACTTCTGCTTTGCCCCATTCACATTTCGATGGTTTGATTTTTAATTTTGCACTTTTGAGCCGTTTAAATACAGTTTCTACATCTTTCAGATGTTCCTTCAAAATCATTTGAAAATATTATTATATCGTCAATATATACCAATGCATGTCGAATACCTCGTAACACATAATTCATTCCTCGCTGGAATGTAGCTGGGGCTCCTGTTAATCCAAATGGTAACACATTGAACTCATACAGTCCTTTGCCATCCTAGAACGCCGTCTTTCCTCTATCTTCCTCTTTTACTCTAAATTGATTGTACCCTTTGTTTAAATCAATAACAGTGAAATATCGTGCCTCTCCCATTTGATCGAACATTTCTTGGGGTACTGGAATTGGATAAGTGTCTTTCCTCGTAACTTGATTTAGCTTCCGATAATCTACGCAAAATCGTAAGTCTCCATCTTTTTTCTTAACTATCACTATTGATGAGGAGAATGGTGACGCACTATCTCGAATTATTCCAAATTCCTTCATTGCTGTAATCTGTCTATCACTTTCGTCTTGATGAACGTAGGGGATTCTGTATGGCTTTATTTTTATTGGAGTTTCATCTAATAACGGTATTTCATGCTCAATTACATTGGTTAGACCTAAATCATATTCGTGTTTGGCAAAGATATCTCGGTATTTTCTCAACAGCTTTGTGAATTCCTTTTTCTGCATCTCATTTAAATCATTGCTTACCACTTCCGGCTCCTTGTACACCTTGACGTTTCTTGGTATTTTACAATTTGTTTCAATAGACATTTTTGATAATTTTCCCAATTTTGTTTTTGGGTGTAGCTGAACCGGTTTCTTACTGCTATTCGTTATATGGACTGGTACTATCTAATTTTCCACTTTGACAACTTCGTCACATATCGGTAAATCATATTTTTCGACTAACGTTTGATTTGGTTCGAATATAAAATCACCATTATCCACACTCATGGTATTTGCACAATATACCATCTCCGATTGTGGTGGTATTGTCAATGTCTGATTCACAAACACTTCACCTGCCCTGTGAATTATTTCTCCTGTTTCTCCTGCTATCAAATTACCTGTCTTTAAATCAAGTGAGACTCCATCCAGCTGCTCTAATATATCCATGCCGATCAGACACCGTACTGGACTTCCCTTCATTATGAGCGCATCGTGCGCTATTATTCGATCTCCAATATGGAATATGACGTTAAGTTGTCCAATTATGTTTAATTCATTTTTTGATAATGACCTCACTATTTCGTCGGTAGGCTTTATTCGCATTTTCTCCTTCGCGTTTAACACATTTTCCGATATTATTGTGTGACTAGATCCCGAATCGACTAAAGCTTCCACTTTATGTTTGTTCATTTGTATAAATATTCGGGGTTGCTTTCCTCTTTTTGTTAATGTCATCATTGAGTAGTTGCATGGTAAGCCTAACATATTTTTTCTCTCGATCTCTGCGCTAGAAGGCTCGATTCTCTCTCCTCCCATTCCTTCACATTGTAATGCGATATTTTCTACTGGTTTCATCTCTCGTAATCGATCAAN
>CAUHTR010003453.1:0-45932 GCA_959609185.1 Schmidtea polychroa
TTTATTTAGCATTTTTAAACAAAATTAATTTAACAAAAAAGCTTAAGAAAATTTTTCACTTTGTTACACCAACCAAAATTAAATTAAACTAAATAAACAAAATTAAATTAAACTAAATTAAACTAAATAACATTTTGGAAATGGTGAAATCAAAATTAAAAAATGTTATTTAGTATTACCATAGAAATGGAACACAGAACATGAAAATTGGCAAAAAAATTTAAGCATAAAACAGAAATTTTATATAAAATCTAAATTTATATAAAAAATATTTTTTTTATGAAGATCTACTAAAAAATCCTTCGTGATCTACCGGTAGATCGCGATCGACCTTATGGGCACCCCTGGATTATACTATTATACTATAATAAATAAAAAATATATTAATTTTACATGAATATTTGTTAAATATTTAATAACTAAAATAATACTTGACCTGTAGGTTGATATTTTCAAAAAATAAATTCAATTGTGACCCCATTGTCAAAAAGGTTTGCCATCGCTGGACTAGGTTGTTAAAATTACAAATGATTCTTGTCAGTTGCGATAATATTGTAAGTATTAAATTCTGACGTCATGCTAAAAGTTGTAGAATTAAAATTTATTCCAATACAAAATTTATATATTCACCAATCTTCACTATTCAAACAAATATATGAGACATAATTTCGATATCATCAAACGGAGATTCAAATTTCACACAACCATAAAAATTCACTAAAATGTTTTAAAATAAAGATTTCATTCTTTTGTCAGGTAAAATATTGTATTTTACAATTTGGTTTTTATTTCTGGAGTCATTTTTATATAAATTTTAGCAATATATTGAGGATGTTTAAAATAATAAAATGGAAATAATAATCAAATTAATTATAATAATAATTGGAAAGCGAGAATATAAAAGAAAACGTCATTACTTGATACAAAAAAGTAAAATTTGAAAAGATAATTGGAAAAGGTTGAAGAAACAAAAGGAAATCAATTAAATAAAACAAATAATTAAAAATCAATGAAAGAAAAAAAGACAAAAAATTGGAACTAATTTTTGGAAAACATAATTAATACAAGTCTATGAAGTTCTGCGTGCTGCACTATGAAGTAGATAATTAGCAGCTGTTTAAAAGTAGTATTTCTATAAGATTCGCTTAAAAATATAATGTTTTACATAATTTTATACATGATATAGAAAACCTGAAGGGATGGGATATACGAATTTTTGAAATTTACGAATTCCGAATTATAAAAAGTTATTTTTTCGTGTTCCCTCTGTCTTAATGTGTTTTTGTTTCTTCATATATTAATATTCTATTTATACTTGTAAACAAAACATTATAAATTACAGTAATTTATATACATATGCAATAAATGTAGCATAAAATTTGACATAAAGTTTCTTTATTTTGTATAACTTCGGGTTTTGTATTTTACCACAAATTAATAAATTCTACAAAATAACAAAATTTGAATGTATATTCTTTTATTCTACACCCGTTCCCTATGAATAAAGTATTGCAGTGAATAAACACATTTAATATAGATAGTGAGAAAGTGGTAGAAAAATAAACTGACACACAATCACAACATATAGTAAAACATGCATGCAAAATTTCGATATGTAGAATCGTTGTAATGAATAAATGCACTATAATAAATCATTTACAGAAATCTTAAAATATTTTGACAAAAATTCCAAAAACTCAACTTTGACATAATTTCGTAAGATTTATTTTCAATTTTTAATAAATTTAATAGTCTTTTAGAATTTCATATTGTCCTGAAATCTTTTTATCAACTTTGCCATCCGATGTTGATGTCGGGAAAAAACTAGGTAACCGTAAATTTAATTAACCTAAATTTAAAAATTAATATGTTCATCGAAAGGAGATTCGATTTAGTCAATGAAGCTCTGGAAAGTAAGCTGAAAAAGATGATTATAAAAATGTGGAAAACTTTTTTGACACTTTACCGTTTTTTCCCAAAATGTTATAAAAAATTTGATTTCCTTGGAGATTAATAAATCACATTTGCCAATTAATTAATTTAAAAATAATAGAACTCACATTGTATCGAAATAAATCCAAATTTTTATTAATAAATATCTAAAAACCCTGTAAAAATCAATTATAAATAATTTATAATAGAAATTTGTGAGAAAAAGTAAGCAGTATTTAAGAGCTTGAATAATGATCTCATATCTATATGGATCAAAATCCAAGATTTAAAGTTTACTTAAAATTAAAAAAATTACTTGAAATCCATTTCAAAAATAAACTTACAAATTAACACTATTTCATAACAAATGGTGACTCATCTATAATTGGTGTACACACCAATCTATTGAACGTCCCCGAATAGTTGGGATTTGTACATTGCTGCGAGTCTTTGTTTAGATCTTGAGTAAGATCTTTTAAGATACAAATTGAATGAAGACTGCATTGGGCATTTCATTATTGAAATAGTTATTGAACCAGAAAGTATATTCTTTTCGTGCTGAGATTTTGTCTGGCATATTGACTCTATCCAATTCTCGATGAGACAATTTCATATTTATTTTTAAATTTCTTAAGGCTCTATTGATTGTCGGAATTTAAATGGAAAAACCATTGCCTTCCTCCAGTTCAAATTGAGGATTGATGGAGACGATGTTATCAATTTTTACTTGTATTCTTTCCGTAAGAACTGTTTTCTTACTTCCACCCCTTTTAGTATGACCTATCACTGACTTCTTACGAAAATTTCTAACAACTGAACGTGCGGAACTATGATTAATTTGTAACAGTTCTGCTGCCTCTTTTGTTGTTTTTCCTTGTCCCTGAACCATATATATTAAATTCTTCCGGGTTTCGTTTGAAAGTTTACTATATTTAACTCTTGGTCTTGAACTATTTTCTGAATTGCTTTTGGCTTCGGATATATTATTAACAACCATTGGGGTATTTTATTAATTTTTAATTATAAGCGCTGAACAGTATCTGTACTTTTATAAATTCGTATATAATTTTTAAGATTTGAAATGTTGAAATTGAATAATAAATGCTATATATTCACTTCATTTTTCATAGCAGAGTAGGTAGTTAGCAGGCCTATAGAAAAAAAGCCATGATTTTTCGAAATATAGTGAGGGGGTCTCCTTGAGCCTGAGAATTTCAATACAAATATCAGTCTACACTAAAAAACCATGGATATTTCTAAATATAATTAAGGTGGGTCTCCTCGGTCCTGGGATTTTCAATACAAAAATGGAGTCTTCAATAAAAGAAAGCATAGTAAATTAATGATAAATAGGTAAATTATGGTCTAAAAATTTAAATTAAAGTATATTATGGGTTCAAATAAGTCAATTAGGATCTTAAATTTAAAATTAAAGTAAATTATAGTCTCAAATTTTTTAATTAAACTAAATCAATGGCTATATTTGGAAAACAAGGGCTAAATTAAGTAAATAAAGGGTTAAATTAAGTAAATTTAGGACTAAATTTTAAAGTTAAGTAATCAATGGTTTAGAATTTTAAATAAGTAAATTAAAGTTAAAAATTTAAAACTTAAAGTAAATTAATGTAATAAGTAAATTAAAGTAAGAATTTTAAATTTATTATCAAAAGGTTTGAATAACCACCAGCTTTTGAGAAATAAAAATTTTAAATGGAAAATTTTATGAAATAATTTTCAAAGATAATTTTAGATTGAAATTTTTAAGAAATATTTTTCAGAGTCAATTTTAGATACACATCTTTGTGAATTAATCAAAAAATTCAGTAAGTAAAAAATTAGTATTTAGATTGAATAAATTAATTGAAATAAATTAATTTTAATGATTTTTTGAAAGTAATACATGTATACTCAAATTGATTGACTGATTGCTCAAATTATTCAGAAAATTCAGTATAAATTCATTACAAATTATCAAAGTCGCCAATCTACACTAAAAATATCAAAATAATTATCATTAAATTCCAAAGGAGACTAAATTCCAAGCCCATTAACATCTAATAAACCAGTAAATTCATTTAAATGACAATATACTACCATTTGTTATATCCAAGCGAATTCTCCAGTAAAATCATCTAAAAGCATCAAATTTCCCTGAAATATCAATATTTAAAGATTGGTATTTTAACAATAAGTACTTGTAAAATATCAAATATTCTCCCTCTTTAATGTTAGCAATAAGATTCATTAAAATCCTTTTAAATGAGTATAATTCTACCTTTAATTCCTATTATCACAAATATTTCCCTATAAAACATCTAATATCATTAATCCTAAATAATTTATAAAATATATTGATAAAACCAGTTATAATTAAATTTTTGTTCGAAATCACTACTCATAATTTAAAATAAAATAAATATTACTGTACAATTCCCTTATATATGACTAAGTCCCATTGAAAGATTAAATTTATACATTCAATAAAATATATTCTTTCAAATGGTCATATTTTACCGATATTCAACCGATCTAATTTCCAATTAAAATCACCCGATAAATTTCCTCCAATAAAGATCAATTTTCTTTAGTTGTTGTCCAACTCTTTTAAGTCAATATTTTTAACTTTTGTCTGTCTATAACATCTTAAATAAAGATAGTAATAATTTTTTGGGTTAAAGCTAGTTATATAATAATTACCCAATATACCAAAATTATAGGAAAATTGACTTTTATGTACATTGACAATTTAGGGGCAAAGAAGCTTTCCCATTTTAGCTAGCATTCGTTTTCCAAGATAATAAAAGTTAATAAAAATCGAATTTGCATTTTGGGAATTATTTTAAATTTAAGGATTTTCCTTCTCTTCGTGTAACACTGTCTGTATTATGTTAGAACTAGTAATTGGATTCAACCGGTACGCCCGTACTGGTTTTTAATAAGTTTTAGTAAGTGCGAATGGACTTTTTATTCTACAAATCAATAAATATTTGGAAAGCGTACCCGTTCGAAAGAAAATTGAATCCCATCAGTGGTTAGAACCCTGTTAATGTATAATTTTTTGAAACTAGTGTGATTATATGACGCGGTTTTTAAAAAATGTCAGAAAATAGGCAAAATGGTTTTTATTGTACTGTATGGTGAAATTAAATATGATTTATAACACAATGGTGGCCGATGTTTTAATGCAAACCTATTTAAAGTGTCAAATCCAGTTGGACAAGACAGAAATGAATTTAAATTTATTAATATAATCTTTCAAATTTATCTGGTTGCGCTTGGATAGGAACGTAGCCTGATAAAATGTGTTTGGCATCTTAAAAACCTTCCTCAGTCCTATTTTAAGGAGTCTATAAAAAACTAAAATAATTAATGTAAATGAAAGAAGAAGTAAGTGTAAGTAGAGCTTTGAAATTTATTACGAATGCCATCAATATTGAGAAACAAAGAGTTGAGATCGTTCAAATTTTCGATCTCCGGGGTAAGATTATATATATTCTATGTCCCATAAGGATATTTCCATGCGAGGTGTTTTCAGCCGAGAGTTAAATATTTCAAAAAATTATTAAGATAATTTAAATGATAAATAATTGACTATTTAAAATAACTTTGAAAATAATTTTTAAACTGAAAATTTTTAAATTTTTAAATTAAACAAGCTTTTAACCGGATCATTTTTAAATAAATATATTTTAAATATCGAAATTTTAATAAATGGTTTTTTGAAATATTATTCAACGCTGAAAATTTGTTTGGAAATTATACAATATTTCATTAAATAAATACTTGGAATTATGACGTTAACTTTTGAACCGGATTTAAAAAATAATTTAGAAGATGTTTCAGCAGCTTCTAATATCCCAGGAATTCGGTTATTCGGTTATTCAAACCGGCGGAGATTTTTTCCTTTGATTTAAATTTTACTAGCAATATTTCAGTTATTTAAAACCGTTGAACAAGCCTGTTACAGATCTTTTTGATTCCAAATGTTTTAGTAGCGTCTCTATTGTTCTTTAGAAAAAAGTTAGTCATTCAGATAATTTTCAAATGTAGCAAACGAATTCCATTGCAAAGTCAATTGCGGCATGTATTTTAGAAAACATTATTTAATTAATTTGTATTTAAAATCACCTGATAAATTTCCTCCAATAAAGATCAATTTTCTTTAGTTGTTGTCCAACTCTTTTAAGTCAATATTTCTCAACTTTTGTTTGTCTATAACATCTTAAATAAAGATAAAAATAATTTAAAGTTGATATCAATCTCAAATATCTCTACAGATTTCAAATATTTCATTGTCAAAACCAAGTAAATTAGTCATTAACCCTACTTAATTAAACCCTGGATAATTAATAGAAAATTTAATAAAACATTGTTCTAAACTATAAATCTAAATTAATTTACTGTGCATTCATCACAACTTAATAAATCGATATAATTTCACACAGAAACTATTATTGATTCACTATTTCCCCTAATGTATTGAATTTCCTTAAAACATTGATATTTTTCCAATAAGAAGATTCCCACCAATCCCTCACCAAATAATTTTACCCTTTAGAGTTAAACGAAATTTGAATTTTCATCATTGTTTTTTTCTTTCAATTCGTGATAATTTTTTGCTATTGGAAAGGTTTTTCTAATGTATTTAATATTTTGGTGTCCACTGCGATTGCACTTGTTGCACTTGCGTTAGTACGACTGCTGATTGAACTCCTTTTCAACCCATATCCTAGCAGGAGGGGCTCCAAATAACAAACAACTTAGTGTGGTATCGTGCCTTAAACAAGTGTTGGTTAGAAAGAGTGCTAGAAGCTTTTTTTAGGCATTTTTTATATTTATTTCTTTTTTTCACTATATTTATTCATATTTTAAACAAAAGTTCAGTATATTAAAAAATTTATTATCGTTTTGGTATTATAATCGGAGCATTGAGTAATTAATGTAATATTACTCTTGCAATGTAAATATCTTATCCAGAATATGAATTAAATTGAAATTCTATGCGTTTCAATGCTGGCAATGTAAGAAAACTAATTATTTTCCAGACCTATAGAGAAATATATGGTCACAATTTACAAGGATTAAAAACGAGATGAACAGACATTGATAATGGTCTTGAGGAATGATGCCAAAAGGAGGAAATTAGTACTAAATATGACTCCATTCCCTGCATTAAAAATTACATTTATTTTTAATTGAAATTTTTCATTAAAATAATAAATACTATTGTAAAGAATCACAATTTATTTTATTTGACTTTTATATGTCATTTCCAAATTGAATTCGATACAAGCAAACAATATGTATGTCACGCTCACATGAAAATTTCGTGATTGCAAATGAAATATACCAAAAGGATTATATGACCCTAAAATCTCGGACAGCATATCTATAAATAAAACATATCTATAGTATTTTACAAATAAATAAAATCTTTACTCACCTTTTTAACAAACATTCAAATCATGTATTAGTGTAAACTTTTCGGAGAAAGATTCTGTAATCTTTGCAATATATTTTCTCAGAGATTCTGACGAAACTTTCAGCTGCTATCCTGAGAACGCCAAATTACAAATGCTCTAATCATTTTGAAGAGTTGAGTACAACCGTATTAAACCACTTTAGGAAGTCTAATGCTTCAGTTCTCGGTCCATATTTTAAAACTCAATGTTTGGATAACAAAATGTGATCCGAATTTATGGTAACTTTAATGTCAAAGCTAAACCAAATGCAATCTGGTACAGCCACTATCATGAATTTTCTACGTCAGTTTTTACCTCCACATATTAAACATATATTTGTTAAGTCTACTACTGACGACTATAAGGACTTGTAAAAATGGTGAGAAAAATAACGTTCAGCGCAGGTTCTGCTACGATGCCATGAAATGACATTTCTTAAGACTTTATGATTAAAAGATTAAGAGACCGTATGGCAAATTGAGATTCCTGTCCAATTCTAACTGCCTCTTTGACTGTTAAACTCAAATTTAAATATATAAGTTTATTAAAAGCTTTTAATATTTAATATTATGTAACAATTTTAAACAGAAAACTTTTTAAAATTGAATAATTCATGCATCATATGATAGAAAGCAATCGAAGAAGTGTTTTTCCAAAAATAGTGTATAAACTTACTTGCCTAAAATGTGACGCAACCAACATTGGTGAAACTCGTAGAACTCTTTGCAGCCTACTCAATGAGCACATATAAAACAAAACTATCATTTATTACAAACATTGGGAGAAAGTACACAAGAGTTTCCATTCGATAGACGAACCGAAATGTCCACTTCTACAAGACGGATTTAAAAATTCAATACAAAGACTAGCCTTCAAGTCATTTCATCAAAGAACACAAACCATCCATTAACATTCAATTCGCCCAAAATATTGTGTAATTCAAAATTAAATTAAATAGGTTTAAATCAGAATTCAAATTCAAACTAAATTAATTAAATAAATTTCAACCAATCACATTAAAATATAAAATTGTAGTTACCTTTTAAAATTAAATTTATATGACCATTGAAATATACACTTGATAAAGGATGTACTGAATTATCGCTTACCATATATATTGCTCATTGCGTGATTTTTTTCGGGTTAAAGCTGGCTATAAATAATTACCCAATATACCAAAATTATAGGAAAATTGACTTTTATGTACATTGACAATTTAGGGGCAAAGAAGCTTTCCCATTTAGCTAGCATTCGTTTTCCAAGATAATAAAAGTTAATAAAAATCGAATTTGCATTTTGGAAATTATTTTAAATTTAAGGATTTTCCTTCTCTTCGTGTAACACTGTCTGTATTATGTTAGAACTAGTAATTGGATTCAACCGGTACGCCCGTACTGGTTTTTAATAAGTTTTAGTAAGTGCGAATGGACTTTTCATTCTACAAATCAATAAATATTTGGAAAGCTTACTCGTTCGAAAGAAAATTGAATCCCATCAGTGGTTAGAACCCTCGTTAATGTAATCATACAAGTATAATTTTTTGAAACTAGTGTGATTATATGACGCGGTTTTTAAAAAATGTCAGAAAATAGGCAAAATGGTTTTTATTGTACTGTATGGTGAAATTAAATATGATTTATAACACAATGGTGGCCGATGTTTTAATGCAAACCTATTTAAAGTGTCAAATCCAGTTGGGCAAGACAGAAATGATGAGATCATGATGATGATAAGAAACGTCTATAAATTTTATTAACATGAGATCTACCAAATTTTCGATCTCCGGGGTAAGCTTATAGATATTCTGTCCCATAAGGATATTTCCCAGAAATTCGGTTTTACCTTCATCAAACCGGCGGAGATTTTTTCCTTTGATTTAAATTTTACTAGCAATATTTCAGTTATTTAAAACCGTTGAACAAGCCTGTTACAGATCTTTTTGATTCCAAATGTTTCAGTAGAGCCTCTATTGTTCTTTAGAAAAAATTTAGTCATTCAGATAATTTTCAAATGTAGTAAATGAATCCCATTGCAAAGTCAATTGCGGTATAATGATTGAATATAAATGTTTAACCCGTAAATTACTCCTTTCAAAGAACAAAGTACATTTTTTAAAATTTTTTAAAGCCCTTATGGATCTAAAACCTTTTGGAATTGCTCAATAAAGTTTAAGATAAAAGAAAACTTTTATTTGTATTTTCGCTTTATTTTAACTGTAAAAACTTTTAAGTTATGTTGGCTAAACACCAAAATCTTTAAACGTCTTTAAAGTTAATTAGCTTGTTACATTTTGTCTAACATAAAAGTGTAATAGAATGGCGCAATCAAAACTTTTTACGTGCGTAACCCAAAAATTCGAAATTATTATTTTTTAACGGCCAGGCGCTCCGAGATTTATTTATTTATTTAAATAGCTGTATGGGTGTAATGCCACATACATTGGAGAGACTTATTATTATTATTATTATTATTATTATTATTATTATTATTATTATTATTATTATTATTATTATTATTATTATTATTATTATTATTATTATTATTATTATTATTATTATTATTATCATTATTATTATTATTATTATTATTATTATTATTATTATTATTATTATCATTATTATTATTATTATTATTATTATTATTATTATTATTATTATTATTATTATTATTATTATTATTATTATTATTATTATTATTATTATTATTATTATTATTATTATTATTATTATTATTATTATTATTATTATTATTATTATTATTTTTGAACGAAGTCTATTATTAATACAAATTTCTTTCATTTATGATTTATAGACATGTAAATAATGTCTTAATTTCTGGGGGGTTTAGAAATTTGTGACATACTTATAGGGGGGTCTAGGATTTGTGACAATGTATGTATGTTGACTTCAAAACCACACCAATATTGTATTGTGACGTTGCTATGATGACGTCATCCGTGACTTTTTAAGCGTCAACTCGTAAGTGCTAAAAGAATGCCTACCTAGCTCTGGCTACAAACTATTTGGACTGTTTAAAATAGGTTCTATACGTTTGGAATTACACATTCATATAGTACCATGGAATGGTTTTGGCGGGGGAGTAGTTGGAATTTTATATGGACCAGAAGAGGCCGGAATAGTGAATATGGCACGAATTCGATCAATTTTGTCAGTTAAGAATTGACGGAATACGTTAGCAAGAAAAGATGTATCAATCTGATCAGGAAGAGAATATGTGGCGGTGCGGCGTAAAATAGAATTTAGGGCTTCCCAGAGCGAGTGGGATAAGTGTATAATTGTTGATGGAGTGTGAAACTTCCGGAAACAGTGTGTTTTATTTTACTCAGTGTTTACGCGGTTCTATTAGTGGGCCCTTTTGACAGGGGTCGTTTTTGCCAAGGGCCTTTATGTTGGGGCCGTTTTATCAGAGGCCCTTTTGACAAGGTCTTTTTGTCGGGGTTGTTTTTTCCGGGCCCTTTAGACGGGTCACCATAAGTAATAGGTTTAAACTTTTAAGTAAAATATTTAGAAAAACCAAATTATATTGAGACATTAAATGTAATAATTTAAAATTTAGTAAAATAAATTAAATTAATGTAATATTTTTAAAAAAGTAAAGAAATTTTAAATTCAAATTTTTATGAAATAAATTTTTGTTAATATTAATAATATTAATTTTCAATTTTATTTTCCCCCCGATCATTTATTTCATAATTATTGGATTTTATTATTTAGGTATAATAAACGTGAATATTATCCTCGTTACTAATAATATTATGCTCATTATTACTATTAAATTTTAATGTTATTGAATTTTATTTGGCTTTGTTATTCGAGCCAACTTCCAATGAGTTGAAAGCGTCTTATGCAATACAAAACTATTATTAAAAAATTTTAATCTAAAAGTTACCCAAATATTTATGAATCCAAAAAGAAAGATCTGTAAGAGAATATTAAAATAATAACTTCATTAAAAGTAAAATTTTTAAAACTAGACTGTAAATACACTTGAGATTAAGAATTTCCAAATAATCATTCTTAGTTAATGCTGATATGGACATCTAGAACCTGAAATATTCTCTTTTGTATTTGCGCATAGCAATTCCAAAAAACTGCTTCGTAGTGGGTAACTCTACTGGCTTAAGTAACTAGGGAAAGTGATAGTTATATTGAACGACATTGTTTTTTCCTATGTCCTAAAGTTCTTTAAAATTTCTAAAATGAGTAAATTTACTAAATACAAATTTCCCGAAAATTAGGATTATACTCATTGGATAATTTTTCAGGGTCAAAGTTTGGAAATTGGTATATTTAAACAAGTGCAATTTTTATAATAATTTTCCTTGTTATCGGTTGATATAAGTGAAGATTAATGTTAACCGTTTGATACCGCGAGACTTTAGTACGGTCGTGCTCAACAGGCCTGGAATTTTCGGGCAAAAATAAAATTGATTTTATATTACATTATGTAAAATACTTACCTTAGCTAGTAAAAAAATGCAAAGGATGGCGAGTTTACACTCTCATTTGGTATGAGCGGCATAGCGCGCACGAAAATACAGAGCGTGTTAACACGCTTATGAAATCTAAAGGGTTAAATTATTTAGGTTAAAAAATTGGAAATTCCGAATTAGTCGTTTTCTCATTATGTTGGCAACATTTAAATTATCAAAAAGGAATTTAAAGCAGTTTTAATCCAATGTATTTTGAGAAGCGAATAACAGGGGGAATAGTCAAACGACAACCTCGCCGAAGATGCCGAATCAAAAGTATTGATGTTGATTGAAACCATGAACGAATAATTCTGACCTAAAATAACTGTGCTTGCGCTTAGGTGTTGAATTTAGTATAATTTGGACTGAATTATCCAAATTTTGATACAATTTCTGGACGGCGTTTACAATTAGCTTTTGGTGGTATTATCTGCTCTTTTAGAAATCCCATTGACTATTGGGCTCCTAATTTCGTTCACCTTTGCTGATGGCATTGATGCCAAGACGGTTTATGGAGTGGTTTGAAGAGTTAGAAAAAACAAATGTTTTGAAACGTTTTCGATTGCTGTAATACCTTCCTGTAACATTTTAATGTCGGAAATCGCTTTATTGAGGAAGTTGGACGGTTCCTGATCATGTTTGTTCAAACGTTTGTTCAAACAATGTTATTTTGATACTATTGCATCACTTAGAAGCGAAATAATTTTATGGGGTAATTTTTGTAATAAGTAATTATATATTTTTATGTAATTATGTTTAAGTTTTCGATTATAACAATTCAGGTCGAGGAATTCTTGGTTGTTTAGAAGAAAAATGACATGGGTTAGTTATTTGGCATGCTGTGAGTGGGGTAAATATTGTAACCATTTCCCTCCTTTTTCCCTCTTTTTTTTATCTCTTTTCATAAGTAATTAAATGCTGAAATTGGAATTGTTGGTGATTTCTAAAATTTCAAGGGTGTTTGTAAATAATATTCCTGTGTCATTAAAAAATAGGACGTAATCGTGTGTCTTGAGATCGTATTTTTAGTTTTTTTTAAATATTGTTAAAAATTAGTTTTAATGTTCATGTGATATTTGTTCGGGAATGGCCCCGAAAACCCGCATTTATACAGAGAATTACTGTTACTATTAATGTTGTTATCATTCGTCACAGTGGTTGTCCGGAACTCTGGTAAATTTTTTTGGGTACTGATTTGAGTTTAATATGGCATCTTGATTGATGTCCGATAACCAGCTGCCTCCTCGGGGATAGAATTAGAATGGTTCCAATTAAATTGGCAGAGCGAACGTTAGAAGGTCGATTGTCAAAACTGTCTATTTTATTATTAATATAAATATTATGAAAGTTACATCCAATAACAAAGATGTCCACAAAATTTTGATTAGAGTTTGAAATTAATTTTGAAAAACTTGTTGGGAAGGCTTGGATTTTGAACGCACTGATTCGTTAAAATAGGCATCAACCAACATTTTTTAATGGAAATCGTTTTACACCGAAAACGTAACGAGTTTGACATTGTTTAATTATTCGTATGGCGGCAATGGTCTTGTTAGTAGTCTCAGTCGGGACAGCTTGTTAATGTCCACATACATAACCTTTCTCATGAGATCAGATTTTTCAGCATAATGGTCAAGAAACTCCAATGAAGGATATAATAATTTCATTGCACTGTTTGTCATTAATTCTTCGAACAGTAATTCTAATCTCGTATCAGTTTATTTTACTTGTTGATCATGGTTACGATTTTTTTGGAACCAACGTTTAATATGTATTTCAATAGGCTTTAGTCCTTCTAAAAGATATATATATATAATGAATATTAACAGCTTTATTTATATTATAGTAAATATCCTATAAAACTTTGATTACAAGTTTTCGAAATACTTGTTCCGGTATCAACAATCCAATTCACCAAAACTTGATAATATTGACTTATTAATTTCGACTTTTAAAACAAAAATTTTCATATTAGTTCCACACAAGCGTCTCAAACAGATATTAAAGAAAGAAGGAACTTCTTGAAGAACTAAAGCTACGGTTTCCATGCCGTGTATTTCAAACGCATTGAAACAATCTCTCAATTTTGCGCCTCTAACACACTCAACGTTGTTTTCAGATTCCCATCAACACTTTTAAGAGATGTCGTTTGGAACATTGAAGACAGAGAATTGTGTACATTTGAGCCGTGAATTGAACTAAAATCAGGTAACATTGTTATCAGTAACTATGGAGAACTAATTAGTAACCCCAACTCAACAATTATCGAAGTATTCTTAAAAATTGTATTAGAAGGAATCAAAAATTCTATAACAGAAACGTTAAAAAACTATTTATAATATATTCCATGAAACTAAGTGAAAGGCCCAATTTTTTTAATTAATGTCCAAAACACATTTTAATTAATTTATTTTCATAATTAATTGATAAAAATATTAAAAATAAAAATCACAAATAAAATATAATAGATATTGCAAAGAAAAAAACCTTAAAACAAATTTTATTTATTAACAATATTAATAAATTTAATTTTCATACAAATAAATCCTATAAATATGTTCAAATTTATATACAAGCATCTGGTTGCCGTGGCAACTTTTATATATATATATAAATCACAATGAAAGTTTTGGTTAATTTTATATAGTATCATTGCCAGAGCACTGCATGTTATTATCATAATTATTGCAAATGTTGGATAAGCAGTCTGACCGGGATATTGATCCATCCACTCCTCTTTCTTCTGCTCCTCCTACTCCTTCTGCACGACCATTGCTAATGCAGTCTCCTCTTACTACTGGCAACAAATCTGGCACAATCGGACGATATCGATTTTCACCTTCAACTGCACGAGCGCCTGACATTGAATAATCATTTGAAACAACAACAACTTGATGATCTGGATTTGAAATTTCATTCTGTTGTAAATAAACCTTTAAAACTACGGGATCTAGTTTATTCAAGATAACAAGAGGAAATTTCAAATTTTTCACTAAATCTGATTGGTCAACAAATGGCGGTGACGACGACGATGGTGACGGCGGTGAAATATGCTCCGCACTGGACAATGATCGATCGTGACGCACTAATCCTAGAAGGTTACATTACACTAATATCATCACGTTGAGACAGCAGACACAACACAAATCAATACAAAATCAATATTGGAAAACCAAAATCAATCACAAAAAATATCCGATAAAGTGCCGTGCTTGATGTATGTATGTAAATGCAATCAATAAGACGACGATTCACAAAAATTGACAATTGATAACAATTTCCCAATTATTGCATGCCCTTATTATTGGCTCCCCCTTACCCCCTCCTCTTTACCTTTCACCACCAACATACACACACACGCACACCGGGAGAATCAATAGATTTATAGAAATTTATAGAAATGAAATATAGAAATTACTTCGTCGCTTTGGATTTGAAACTGATAAACCAGATGATGATGCTGATGTTGACGATGACGTTGATGAGGAGCTCTCGACAAATGCGTTGCGGCGTTTAGTGTTCCGCAAACTGACAATATCTGATTGGTCACTGTTGGATTCTTCCTCGTCGGTTAGACTTTTCTCTCGGTAGACTTTTCTATTCTGATTGAGGATTCTCGAGCTGCGCCTTGCATTTGCGTAATCTCTGACTGATGATGCCGTTGCCGTTGATGATGATAATTTTTTCGTTTCGTGAACTTTGTGTTTCCGGCGTTCCTGATTGGACGATGATGTTTTGGAATTGAGATTGTTCGGTGGGTTAATATTGGTTGTCTGGGATTCCTTTACTGGAATAATTGTCAACTGGTTGAGAGGGTGATGGGGATCGATTTTCATCGGTTTCGGCAGCAATGGTAAACCGGAACCAATGGAAGTCGGGTGTGACATGGTGGGAAACGATGTCACTGAGGCTGTTGATGAGGGTCGGATAATGTTGACAAAATTTGGATTGTAACACGGTTTCAAAGCCGGCATAAAGCTGTTGAAAATTTCGGTTGTTCGATTGGACGGAAATCTCTGATTTGGATTCATCCAATTATATTGCTGAATTTTTGATTGTGATGAGCCGGGATTGCTGATGTATGTCTGATATGGATTGGTCAACGGTATGAATTCAATTGATGATGATGATGAGCGAGGGTGCAGCACCGATGCACTAGCGATCCGCGGAGGTTCTGATGACGTGATCGCGAAATTACTGGGCATCTTCGGTACTATATACTGATGAGGCAGCTGTTGATTTATTAGAGAAAGATTCGGAGAGTTTATTTGTGAATATTGAGGATTGACAGATGAATTATTAACAATTAGAGATATGCTTGAAACGGGTTGTGAATTTTGACTTTCTTTATCATCTTCACTATCTGATGTGAGATCTATTGTTAGAGATTTCATTGAGGTTTTAGGCTGTGTTGATTGAGACTTTTGAACCGGTGCAACCTCCACATTATTTGAACTGGCAATAAAAATAATTTCAAATAAATTCTATTTCAAATTGATATGTTGCCACAGAAATCCGAAGCCTTGAGAAATAAGTATTTCAATAGTTCTAATAATCACAGCAATCATCGGTATTTGTATTATATACATTCAGATATATGTTATGGAATGATGCGTTTAATCGATGCTTTACTATTTCAATAAACATTTTAATTAAAACTGTTATACTATATACTAAAAATTAATTCATACATTAAGTTTACTAATTATAATTTTGAATAGACCAGTGGCAAATTCCAATAACACATTACAAAGTGGTACAAGAGACATTGCGGAAAAAATAGTGACGATTTGATGAAAATGATGCAACTAAATGGTTAAATTGTGATGCAAACCATTCTGGATTTCAAATTTTAAATGATGAATAGAAGAAATAGAAGCTTCAGATGAAAAAGATCTAGAAGATGATGGATACGAGATCTGTGAAGTAAAAAATACTGGTATCCACTCTGAAGCTTTTCAATGTTTAGACATCGCCATGAAGTGGTTTGAGTACCAAGAGTGTAACACAAAACAAATGATGTTTTAAAAGTATTCGCGATTTAATAGCTTCAAAAAGAACAGCTAGTCTTAGGAAAAAATCAATATTTGAATTTATTAATGAAAAATAATTTCATATTGAATCTATATGTATATATCAACGGTGGGCAAATGCGGCTCTTCGTTGAGTAAACTGCGGCTCTTTGATAATTGAATTCGATTTTTTTATTTTGAAATTTTTTCAACTGAATTTTTAAAAAAAAATTTTTTGTTGCAATTGTATTTTCATGGTTAGTTCATTTTTACCTGTGTCACAAAATAGGTGTAAACAGAATTAAAATTTATAGTGTCATTCGATGGCGGTATTTAGAATCAAAATTTAATATTTCCTTATTACATTCTACCTTGTTTGATTCTTTTTATAAGCAATATTTAAATAATACATGTCTCACTACACTATATACCAGGGGTGGGCAAGTGCGGCTCTTTGATGAGCCATGTGACTCTCTAGGACCTCATGCGTGCCCACCCCTGGTATATATAGACAAATATAAAATTTCATATTATATGTACATGTCTTTTATTGTCTATTATGGGCTTTTCGATTATCCGAATTATTCCTTATCCGAACCCGGATAATCGAGATTCTACTATATATATATATATATATATATATATACTATATATATATATATATATATATATATATATAATATATATATATATATATATATATATATATATATTATATATATATATATATATATATATATATATATTCAGTTTGACATAGAAAATTGTCGAGTAAATAAGCTTATTAATATCATTTAAAATTCTTCTAGTGACAAGTTTGATTTTTTTCCTTAGAAAAACAAAGCGAACAAATAGATCGAACGGAGAACCATGATAGATGACCAGACATTGAAAACACAAAGAGCTAAATACTCAATCAAAGTTATTTCCGAGCGCATTTGTAAATATGTAGAGCGAAGTGAAATGTAGAGCTATATCCTAAATTAACCAACTAACCTATTCAATTCTGGCATTTGATTAATTAATAGATGCATGAATAAAGGGCAATTAATAATCTTTTACAGTGGCTGACACTATTTTAACCTGGTTTATATTCAGATAAAACTTGTTTTTGTCATAAACATTTGGGACGCGGCCAATAGACTCAAATTTTACAGTATATCATTGATAGAGAAAAATGAATGGTTTTTGGCAATTTTAAAATTCATTTTAAAAAAGATGTCTCGGCACATTCCAAATTCTATCAGTTATTACATTTGTTTGAAATTAGCAAATGTGATAAACATACTACAATAAACTTTTAAATACAATATACAGATATGATTTATTGAAAATATGAAGCTCTTTAGTGTGTACCAATATGTACACGTGATATTGCTGATGAACCAATAGTATTAATGCCATTTCTGAAATCAATCGATTTTTAGAGAGCATATGAATATTTAGAAAGCTAAAAAAATTGAATCAAAATATTTCCCGTTGAATTACACGCAAAATTTTAAAGATTTTAAATTGATCCCAGGCTTATTTTATATTATAAGCTAAATCTTGATGTCGCGTATATAAAGATATGCTTGATTCCTAGAAGGATTTCACACCGTTTATAAATGACGACTGCTACCCCTATGATCACAAAGATCAAATTCATGATTTAATAAGGTAATTAAATCTTCCATTACTTCGACCACACTCAAAAAATTATTATCATTATTTATCACAAGTTAGTATTATCAATTACTTCTTACTCGCTTTTTCAAAATGAACATTTATACGTACCGCACATAAAAAAGCCGCATGATTCCTTGTAAAGAAAGGCCAAGCGAATATGTCAGATTGGTCACAAAATGTAGCAACACTCATCCATGTATCAAGAAAGTCAACATCAGTCGTTACCACGGTTCTTTTCTGGTATTGTTACGCGAGATAAACTTAATGAACTCAATCAGATGATACAACAAGCAGCAGGGTACTGACGAAGGCAAATATTGGCAGAGTTTATAGTGGTACGTTGCTTGTTGATGTTTTTGTGACTTTATTAAAGACAATTGTGACTTTCTGGCATCCAGAATCTCAAATGTAGTTCTTAAATGCACGAATAAATAAATTCATTCAATTTTTGAAAAACTTTTAAGTATGGTCGATATTATTATAATATAAATAATTATAATCATTTTCTAAATATATCCTTTAGCAAATTAGGAAGTTCGCCAAATATAAATCGTATTATAAATAAATGAAAGTGGCATTTAATTCTACATAAACAAATGGTAAATCAGTGTCAACTCATAATTGTATAATAAATTACTATGCACAATTTATCAATAAATCCCACCGGGAACTCGCTATTGACAAATTTTGGGATTTTAGCATTAAAAATCAATCATTTGATTATGGAATTTTTTAATAAAAATGTTAAATTAAATGAATTTACATTATAATGAAATGTTGATTTAATATTATATTATTGTTTAATTATTACCTCGATGAAATATTTTGATCTGAGGACATTTTAACTTGATTGTTCTCTTCATCATCACTTTCCAATAAAATAACTGGTTGTTTTTCCGTTGAATCCGAACTGTCAGTTGAATTTTCTTCGTCATTGATTTTGCTGTTATCAACATTGGAAATTATATTGCCGATATGTTGTTTGTGTTCTCTGCTTTCTTTAACGGCTACTGGGACATACGAGCCATCTGGGTTAACATTGACCTCAGTTAAATCTTCATTTTTCTGAAAATCTTGCAAAATTTTCAGAAAAAACTCATCGACAAACAATTCATTGAGAGTAGCACTGGAATCACAAACAGGACATTTCCAAACTGATCGACGTTCATTCATCATTAAATACAGATGAGCATCGAAACATTGTAAATGCTGACAATAAACTCCACGAAGCGGACACGTTATTCTACTTTTACCAACAGGACACAACAAAGAAATTGGAAGCACTGAAGATATCACTAAATCGTCATCATCGTCCATTTCAGTAGATTCGTCAGATATTTTTTTATACTGATTATTGGTGGAAAATTTCTCACGAATGAAATTTAGTGTAAAACTAAGGGGCATTTGAACATGATGAGTTTTGTTGACGAATCTATCGAACAATTCATTGACAGATAATTTCCTTTCAATATAAACTGCGAAATAATAATATTGATAAACCCCAGGTGTTTGCCACCAATTGACATTTATTGTCTGCCGATAACCCTGATCATCCGCCGAAGAAAACTTTAAATAATCACTGATATTTATCGGTCTCGGGTGACGCTTTCCTTCTTTCGCGGCTGAATTGCTTGGTAAAATATCCCATAGTGGAACTGTAGCGTTATTTACAAATAAAGTTAAATAAGGAGGAATGTATTCTGGCAAATTAGAAATATTTTCAGAAGAATTTGGGAATGGCTTTGATGGATCATAAACTCCAAATCGAACAAGAACTTGCCATTTGAAGAATCGCTTGTTATTTAATTGTGATCTATGAGCAGTAATTAAATGCCGTGCACTATTTGAAAGAGTAAACTGTAATTGCATTTTTGACATTATACGAGTTGCTTGAACGATATTGGGTGTTGGTTTTGGAATCAATAAAGAGAGGGGATGAAGAACAACTTGGCAGCAATAAAATTGTGAAGAGCTTATTACTGTGTTTTTAACACAATATGGAAGTTGGACGTTTGGCATATTAACTCGACCATTCACAAATGATGGACTGCAACTAGGAGCATTGAAATAACCAGTCGGATATTTAGTATAATTTGGAATAAATATATTTGAAGGATCAATGCCGTTAACTATTTCTGGACGTAAATTGATAGGGCATTTATCCAAATTTTCATTGCAAATTCGATAGATACTAGAAATAAGATTGCCAGACATTGGCATTTGATTATAACCATTTACTTGATAATTAATATTCCGATTAATTTCCGAGTTATTTAGTCCATTTTGAACAAAATTTTGCGTTTGATCTCTAGGTTGAGACGTTAATGGTTGGTTAACACTTAAAATATTTGGGTTATTATCACGACTATATGTTCCATTGATCATAAAAAGAATTTGTTGTAATAAATCAGTGTTTGTTGCTATAAGAACAGAATCTATTAATCTTTTCTGAATTTGTATCTTTCTGCCATTAAGTGGTATATTAAACATTCCACATAACTCGACTAATTCACGTTGTGAAATTGAATTTAAAATATAATTCTAAAAATTCTCTTAAAAATGATTTGATAAATTAAAAATTCAACCTTGATAGTAATTTTTACATCTTCAATAGTCATTTCACCGAAAATCACTCTAAAATAATTAAAATAGTTAAAAATACTAAGTATTATTTTTATAATTTAAATAATATGCCGTAGCCATATTAATATTGATTTATATGATATATTAAAACAAAACAATTTTGAAAAAATCAATAATTTTTAAAATGAAATTACATTTATTTGCAATTAATAACTTTATTCTTAAATATACAAACAATTTTAATGTTAATTATTAATGGTTATATCATATTAGCATTATTAGTGTGAATATAACTTTTTTTCTTAAATCGGTATTACTATTTATGTAACATATAAAAATCTATGAATTTACGATTTTATGTAATTCAGAAGTTAATAATATTTAATTTCTAATCGCAGTTTTAAATCACCGGCAAATTTCATCCTCAGATGAAAGATCACATTGTCTAAAAGAAAAATAAATGTGGTTAAAAGTGAAGAATGTTATTCTATATTATCCATACATTATAGTCAGCCAAAATGAGATGTAATCACTTAATCAACAGGACATCCTTGGAAGCTCACAATAATTCCTATATTTTTTTTCTGCAGGATTGCGCTAATTTTCATTATATATTTAAATTACTTCAGTTAAACTAAAGGCACATTATATACAATTGTTAAAATGTTATGATTATGTAATAGTGTTATGCAATAATATTACATAATTGTATTGCATAACTAGTGTAATTGATTCAAGCCACGGAAAATTACATATTGAACATGTATAATCTTTCAATACGTTACATAACTCTAAATCTCGGAAACAGTTACTTTCTTTAAATTTTAAAATTTTGAAATATCGAATTTATCGCACAATAATTTAAAAGTGTTGAGTTCCCCAATTTTAAATTATATTTAACACTATACAAAGTTAATAGACCAGATGTGTTTTGTTTAATTATAAACTTAACTAGTATTTAACTAGCATACTCACTTAAAATTTCCGCGTGTAACGTATTTAAACAAGTATTGCCTAAAAATTCTAAATTTAAAGAAATTTTCAGTTTCTAAGATTTTAAATAGTTATTTGATTACAAATTTACTGTTGTTAGATTGAAAGCGGATAATTTATGTTTTAAGTTGAGATAAATGTTTAAAATGATTTTAATTTTTAAAACTATATCAATTTGTTGCTTGCAAAATATTTACAATGTTTATCTTTAAATATGTATTTTGCAAAAACAAGAAAAATGAATTTTGTTTAATTGCAACAAAAATACCTACAAATATCAGCACTAAGTTCAAATTAAAATCACGCCAAAACATCAAATAAACAACCAAAATTAAAAACAGTTAAGAAAAAAATAAAACAAATATAATTAAAACACATCCAAAGTAAAATAAAATTATAATACAGAAAATGAAATTTATAAAATAAATAGGAATAAAAATTTACATATAAAATTAATTCGAAAAATAATTAAATAATTTTAAAGGAAATTTAAATCAAAATGATGTTTAAATAATGAAGAAATTTGGTCAAGCAATTTTATATTTAATTAAAATTACAAACGATTTCAGTCTATAACATTTTTGTAGTTTTTGTGGATTTCATACACACTACATGTATAAGTTTAAGGTCATTTTATAATGTAATTTTTATGTAATTTAAAAAAATTTTAATTTATGGACAAATTTTTATGTAATTTATTAATTATTTTTAATAAAAATTATATTATTAAAAGTTATTTACAATGCTTTTTAGGTATGGATTTTACATGAAAATATGAATTAAGTAAGTTCATTATTTATTTAGAATGTTGGGGTAATGTGTAAAAGAACAAAATATAATTGAAGTAGAAAAAAATCAATAAAATTAACGAAATAGCAAAAGTGCAAAAAAATTAATTAAGTAATATCAGCGAGGGAAATTGGTATGTTTGAACGCGAAATCATGAGACAAATTCAGAAACAATAATAAAAATTTAGTGAGGGGTCACTAGGGAAAGTTATAATAAAATAACAAACTAATTAAAAAGTAATTAATCGCTAGTAGAAAACCCGAGCTTATGAGTATCCTGAGACAACGAGAAATCCGAGCAATTTAGGTGTCGTCAGAAAATTTGGAAATCTTTGATATCAGATGTCGAAATCGAAAGCGACTTTTATGTACAACTGGTAATTGAATCAAGAAGCAAATGACATAAAAGAAGAAATAATGAACTCTGGCTATGGCCTGATAATGCCCAAATTGACACATCCCACCTGGCAACAGCAACAATTGCCTCGTGTGTATTATCACTGGTTCCTTACTCACTTGTGGTCATTGGCAGTATAATCAGTAAAATTATTTGTAAGTATATAGGAGTTCGTCTCTTCTTTTGTCATCATCCAGTTGTCATCTCTAGATTCCCTGGATCCATGGTATCGATAGAAGACACAAACGTTCCCCTTTTTATGGATATCCCATCAGAACCTAACTCGAAGAACACTATTTGTAACGAAACTCAATAATTCAACAACACAGAATACAAACGTCGCAATTATATAATACAGGTACTACAATTATCAAGACAAAAATTTGAGTCCTACTAACTATAATTATCCGAACAATATGTTAAGTAAATATACGAACACGAAAATTATTCAATGGCACCCTCTTATAAGCCAACAAAGCTCCAAATTATTTCTGAATTAGTACAACCATCAATAATTGGAATGGACATTATCAAGATGCATAGAAGCCTAACACTATTGATTTTTATCCTGGCAATGAGTACTACAGAATACGACGTACTAGGGTATGTTTCCATTTGTTGACACCAAAACGTTGAGAGCGATGTTGTTCCGAAGAGTTGATGTTGAACCTGGCTCTGCTGAATTTCAATGATTTCATCAAGGTATTCATCATTGATGTTGACTGCTGTCTCAACATTAAACGTGAACGGCTGTCTCACGGTGAGACAAATGCATGAGTTAATGTACATTACTTAGCATATGAAGTAGCACACGAAATATAATAATAAGTGTACCGGTATAAGATAATTGACAACTTTTCGTCCTACACCTAATTCCGAAAGTTAAAAGTTTCTATAATCTAAAAAAAATCGATAAAATCATACTATAGTAACACACAAACTTACCTGTGTGCAAAAATTTTATGTTCCGAAAGTTAAAAGTTTTATTATAGGAATTGGGAAAGTGACAGAAAAATAATTTTACATACAAACACAGCACACAATATAAAATACACGCAAAATTAATATAGCTTTTTTTATTTCGAAAGTTAAAAGTAATTAACATATTGTTAACATATCATTATTTTTAATATATTAAAATTCATGGCGGAAAAAATTTTGGATTTTCAATCGAACAACTCTACTTTGAACTTTCGATAAAAGGACGATAACTTGTGGAATTAGGTGTAATAGGTCGCAAAATCTACAAAGTTTTGTCTCTCATACATTAAATGGCTTGTAGCCTATACAAGCTCTGGGAAATAGCTATAATGTTATATATCGCTTTATTGATTTTTCCGAGATTATTCTTTATACACTTATTTTTTGTTTATTAAATTTGAATTTTGTTTTTCAATTTTTGCAATTAAGTATTAAAAAGGAGAGGGCCGCCCTCTTAAGTATGCCGCTACAGGCGGCTGCCTGCTCTGCCTGTGCGTTACGCCGGGCCTGGTCTCACCTACGCTGGATATGACTCTCTTGTAGGGAAGTATCCACTCGAGAGTTTTCAAGCTTATCTAAGTGCGAGGCAATTGCTTGCTTCAGTTCCGTGGGTATTTCAGGTACATCTTCGTTCTTATTTACACAGTCGTATAGCAGGGGAAAGTTTGTAAAGTTATCGTTTTTTCTGTTCATCGTTTCCATAACGGTAACTTTTTTTGAAAAGCCTTCAGGCCTTCTTCCGCTTCGATGATGTTGACTCCACCGCCTTTTTCATTACAAAGCTCCTTGAAGATACGGTGCCCCAGAGCATTTTTTTGCACATAGTTCACGCATTCCACTACAATTTTTAATACTTCCGCCAGTTTGGGAGGCAAGGTTTTTGTTGCTAACGCATGCCTGTGTAGAATACAATGCGTAACAATTATGTGTGGTGCATCGGCTTTCACTAACGCACCAAAACCAGACTTTCTTTCAAACATGGCTGGAGCTCCGTCCTAACAAACTGCAGAAACCATATCCCACGAAAGATTGTTTTCTTTGAAGAAGTCATCCACAAGTTTCTTCACATTGGCTGCCTTAGTTGTTGTTGTAAGAGGCTTACAAAATAAAAATTCTTCCTTTATCTAGTCGTGTTTCACATAGCGCACGAATACTGCAAGCTGGCTTAGATTGGAAACGTCTGTGGCCTCGTCAAGTTGAACGCTGAATTTTGCCGGGCTTGAAATCAGATCTGCAACTACTTGAGCCAAGATGTCTTTGCTCATGTTTTTTATTCTGTCGCTGATGGTAGTCACTTGAAGGAGGAATTGGGGATAACTTATATTCAGCCGCTTTTCCCAGCATGATATACACCATCTTCAACATAACTGGTTTTATGAGTGTTTCACCAATGGTGTGTGGTTTGCCCTGCTTTGCGATCAGGTAAACAACTTCGTACTATGCTGTGAGGATCAGTTTGTTGACGGGTACAAAGCCGAGTACAGACAGAGTAGCCTTTTCATCAAATCTGCCTCTCTTCACCTTGAATTCAGCGAGCGTTGTATTCTTGTATTTTCCATCTCCATACAGCTTAAGGAAGTGTTATCTTAGTTTTACCGGTGCTAGACTAGAAATACTCAACTTGGCATTGCAGCAAGGATGCTGACTCCCATCATGTTCCGTTATACATGTGAATCCATATTGCACATATTCATCCGACCACTTTCTATTTATGCTCGACATAGTTAGTGCCAAGGGATAATGATTATATATAATGATTATAACGATTATATAATTCTTCATTCTTATTCTTCATCAAACCATAAACTAGCGGGACGTAAATATTATTTACGTATGCTGAAATTGTATAGAGCTGTGCAAACCCATTGGGAGATATTTTAGAAGGTCCCGTGACATATCCAAATCTTCGAAAAACTCAAATGTATTAAATTCTCATAAGTTGTAAACATTAAAACTCTGTTAACGTCATCAATTCCTGTATCCAACTCTAAGAAATTTTGTTGCCTTAGTGTTGTTTTGATATAATCTGGGATGTCATCATGAAGGTTTACAGATGATATTCCAAGATCCTTTCTTCTTCTTGTTATTTCATCCCTTAAATTCACTAATGTCGGAAAATATAAGTGAAATTTCTTCCGGTTCACTTGCAATTAAGGTGTTGACAATATCTCTCGGTGTTTCATTAGTTTCTTGGATCGTAATTTAATTTTGAATTTTAAATTTCTGCTTTCACTTTAATATAATCACTGTTATGATCATGTTCCATGACGTAAGTGGGGATGTTATTAGCGTCAGTAAGCAGCTTACCTCCACAGGTTCTTGATATACATCTCCAATGTATTTTCATCTTTGTTCTCCGTCCTTATGTTATAAAGATGGGCTAGCATATGCAAGTTTCGGTTTACCTTTAGTGCTTACTATATGAAATGGTTCCTCAGGATTGAATTTGAACATAAAATAAGGTATATTCAATTTGGGCGAAAACCCGGCAAGCCATGTGAATCTATATTGCACATATTCATTCGACCACTTTCTTTTTTTGCTCTACATAGTTAGTGCGAAGGGATTAAATATTAAAATATTATGAAAGGTATCACACGACGTAAGATACACAGAACACACCACTAATCTGTAAGATAACCGGTACTGTGTAATGTCAAAAAATGAATCGTCACGATGGCGGCTATATCGTGACCATAGAATTTAGCCGTTATGAAGGATAGAGTGTAAACATGTTCTTTTTATATTTGAAAGTAGGTAGGTACCGATGATACACGTAAAATGTCTATGGTCCGTATAAAATGTCTATGGTCATTTTCGGGCGGCCATTTTGACCGGTAATCGCAAGCTCTACCACTGTGTGATCACCTGCAAGCCAATAATGGACAAGCGGGGCGTGTCACCACGAATCATATAAGTCGGGGGTCTTGACCTCCACCGAACCCCTGGGGTTCGATCGAACCCAGGCTAAGAACCACTGTTTTAAAGTATTGATATTATTGCCACTAATAAGTCAATTACTATTATCAGTTGCTATTATCATCAACTTTATAACCGATAAAATCCTTCGAAAATTAATAAAATATAAGACAAAAACATTTAGCAATCAGAAAAATTTATTTAACGAAATAAAATCCACAAATATTAATAATATATACAGCAGTACATTTTTATACTTTTTTCATTTCTCAACAATGATAGATTTTCATTCCGACAAGAGAATCGAATGTAGAATGCCTATTTGAAGTGTACAAACCAATGGTGTATAAAAGCATGTTTGGGCGTACGAGTTTGCATCTCATGTGTTTTAATTGTGATTTTAATCATGAATAAATCTATAGACTTTTACTTTTATTTACTTTTATTTAGTGCCAAAATTTCAAGAAAGGGTTTGGGAGAATCTCCGAGAACCAATAAATGCAATAAAATTTATGCAAGTGAAATATGTCTACCACAAGAAGCGAAATGAAGAAAGCCCAACAAGAAATCGAACGATCGTACAGAAATATTGATCCTCCAAGACATGGAGCTCTGGAGGGTGAAGTTGGCCTATCGGCATCTGACCGATAAGCTAACCAAGTACTTACTTAAAGAGGAATCAACCGGCGTAATTCGTTCTCTCTGTGATTTTTTCTCACACTCAGGTCCGTCGACTCTGGGGAGAGTTTGCGAGATCATTCTCTCTTCTCCTTCACCAAAGTCAATCACCGAAGCCGAATCAAGTGCATTTACTGAAATCATTCCAGTAAGAATGCTCATAACGGACCAGGACCAAAGCCTCAAAGTAGAGATAGACGAGGCCCGCTATTAATTCAACGCCGTAATGAGATTTAAGCTGTCAGTCGGATGGCGAGAGACCTCTTTCACAAGCGTAGACTCTGATTTATGACTTCTTATGTCATCATGTAGACTTTTTGTTTATAATTGTAATATTTGTGTGCTTCATTGATTTTAGTATTTGTGTTACGTTCACGTGAATGATATTACTCACGAATGTGTCTTCCATCAATACCTTGAATTTAGAAATCCCGTGAACTTAGCAAACTCAGGAGATTCTCACCTTTTTACTTGGGTTTCACTCAAATTGCAGGAAATAAAAAGATTGTTAAACGAACAAAACGAGAAACTATTTGGAAATTAAATCGAATAATAAAAGTTAAATTCAAAATAACAAAGGTCTTTAATACACTTAGGTCAGCATTTCCCAAACTACCTTTTACCTTTATTTATATAAAATTTTGGTAAAACCCTTACTTACTGAAAATTAATATTATTTATTCATTCATAATTCACACAAATACAAGATAATTTTCATTTAATTATTTTGTCTGTGAGAAGAGCGAAGCTGCCTCTTTTGCCTAAAAATCCTTAGTATATGTAGTTGTTTTTATGGAGAGCTGAATACGCATTTCTGATGAACAATTTAATCAATTTTTATACTTTGGTTTTGCAGATGTATAATATGAAAGCCAGCTTCATATAAATATATTGCTGCAAAAAATAATAACACACGCACTGCACGTTCGACCAAAACAGTTTATTTGGTGGACAGTATTGAAATGGTATTTTAACTCTGGGTTTGAGGCAGTAATGTAACTTCAAATTCTGGGCCCACCTGCCCGATTTTCAAAATGCCCCTCCCCATACATCCAATGACTATTTGATAGACAATAATTCTATATTTTCATATTAAAAAAAATCTATTTTATTAATTTATTTAAAGAAACTTTTTAAATAAATATCAACAACGACGGCCGATGGAATCTTGACAATGAGTCTAATGACGTCAACATAGATCAAAGTTGGGAAGTTAAACTAATTGAGTGAATTAACTGCAAATTCCAACGTCATCTGGAGATTATAATTTGCCTTCGAGTCTGAGTCACTGCTCACTAGCTTAAAACAAGGCCTAAAAAATATGCGCCGACCGCGCGTCAATAGTAATATTCTACATCATCTGACTGCCTGCATGATTTATTGATTTTACAAGGAGTTTCGGTATCAGGCTTTCTGATGTGCATTTATTAATTAAAATATTTCAATTTTTCACGCTTGAAAATGGGAAACCTTTTGCCTGGACCTTCCGCAGTTGGAGGCCCATAGTTACGTTGTTGGTCTGAGGTAATTTCAATTAAACTCTCATATTCTGAACTTAATAAACTATCTGATTTTGCAGGTTTTCATAAAAGAATTTTCAACCGACATGATATCTTCTTCAGTAATTGGAAAATATTTACTAAGGTTTTTTACTAAAACACACAAATGTCTTCGAATTTCAACTTGTATATCTTCACCAAGAATAGAATGCAACTTCATTTCAAAAATCAGAAAAAGTTGAGAAACCGCACAGATTCTAGTTTTAAACGCAATTGATCTAAAACTCTAATTTTCTGGTAAATGCCTATACCTTATTGTTTACATTAAATACATTTACATTTCTTGTAACGAAACGCTTACTTTATTAATTTTAGTAAAAATATAAATATAATATAATATTATAAGAACTTTTTTTTCCAATTTCACCACTGATTATTTTTTCCACTGAATTTAAAAGAGAGGTTGAAAACTTTAAATCAGTAATATATCGATGTTTGTTGATACTCACGAATTTTCGGCACTGCCTTTTTTCAAGTGAATTCAATAATATATAGTGAAAATAATAATATATTAACAATATGTTAATCAATGTTTAATTTCGGAAAAAAACGCTATAATATAAATTTGCATGCATTTTTCATTATGTGTTTTGTGTTGGTATGTTTAATTATTTTTCTATCACTTTTTCGAATCCTATAATAAACATGTTAACTTTCTGAGCATTAAATTTTTACACACAGGTAAGTTTGTATGTTCCTATAATCTAAATTTATTGATTTTTTTTAGATTATAGACTATGTTAACTTTCGCAATTAGGTGTATCAGTCAGGCATGCAAGCTTCATCAACCACGAAGAGTTTGTCAATACAGCACGCATAATAATTTTGATAAAATGATAGAATTTTTTGATTTACTTTATTAAAAAATTGACCACAATGATCATATTATACTGACAGTCTATTTTTACTGACTTTTTAAATTTAAATACTAACATATTTCATTAAAAATATTGACCAAATCAATTAAAATACTGACCAAAACATTTTGACAATTGTTAATTTCCATAAAGTACCTACACCGTCAATTAAACCTGGAAATATACTTTTAATAACAATGATTCTAATAATCCTTATCTTCTTGTGGCAATAAACGTTTTCTTCTCTACTATTCTATCGGTTTAGGACTTCCTGGAACCACTCCACATATTTTGATTTCACTATTGCTTAACCTTTGACTGTCAATTTTATTCCATGTTTTCTTATTCATTATTGTAATCAAAGCTCCCGAATCCGACAAAATCTCAATCTCCTCATATACAATTTCCATATCGAAGAGTTTTTGAGGTCGTTTTGGTAATGCATATCTTGCAGATCTTTTCCCATCTCCTCTCCATCACCAGTTCGAACGCTTGTTTCATGATATATTACAAATAAAGGAAGAGAAGTCCTCCAAAATACAAAATATTAAAAAGATCATTTAATTAATCATAATCAGGGAAATATTCATTTTCAGAGGAACTTTTTATACCACCCATTTAAATTTCGAAGAATACAACTAAATTCTTTTAAATCAAGCGTGACAGCCATGTTCAATAAAGGAAACGTTTGCGACCCCTAATATAAATCACAGTAACAGTTGTAAAATTATTAATTTTACTTTATTTTCCTTCTTTTTGCTGGAATACAGGGCCTACCTGTGAATAAGTTTTGAAATTACAAAGGAAACGAAAAAAAAGAAATATGATTAATTAATTATATTAACAACTGAAAAGTTTGGGATTGTATAAGATTTTGAGTGTCCAAAATAAGATTTTTCTTTAAAGAAATTTTCTCTAATCCATTTATTCTCTCAATATTCCTGTAGAACGCATGGCCAGAATTTCTTGATGAAATTGGGCGATAACACAACAGGGACACATGAGAGACAGAAACAAATCACAACAACATGAACCTCCAATATGAGCTCTACTTCTTATTTTGGTTCGAATGCAGGAAATTATACAGGTGGGGAAAAAGAAGAATATAATACAGGATAAAAGACAATTAAATCCAACTGCCTCAGCATCTTTGCCTACCAAATAGCATGGCATAACAATGTGCCAAAATGCATGTTCCTGAATAAATGGAAAATAAATATGAATATCAGATGGAATACCTACCACAGTCATTGAAACATCCACAGAGTCCATGCAGCCATTCACCCATTAAACTGACGATATTTGTCAACTAATTTTCTAAATAAATTTCTGTGCACAAATACTTTTCAACGTTTGAAAATAAATGTCAAACAAATTCAACAATGGCACATTAATCAATATTTTTTTAAAATTATTTCATGGTTATTTTACGCTTCGATACTTTCAAAATTTTAGCACTAACAATATTCAATAATAATATTCAATAGTGCTTGTTTGTTATTATAATTTTATTATTATTATTATTATTATTATTATTATTATTATTATTATTATTATTATTATTATTATTATTATTATTATTATTATTATTATTATTATTATTATTATTATTATTATTATTATTATTATTATTATTATTATTATTATTATTATTATTAATATTATAAAGTGATAATTTATTGGTAGCACCATTAATTAAATTTTAAAAAATTGTTGGGGTTCAACAAGAGAGGTACAAAAATGAAGTGAAAAATCAATAAAAACACCAAATTCACAATAATAATTTAAAGTACAAAATATTAATTAAGAAAAAATCAAAAATTAAAAATGAATATTTTCCGGGGGAAACTGGTATGGGCGGATACCAAATAATGAGAAGAGTTCAACTATAATAAAATAAAATCAATAGGGGTCCCTAGAAGGAATAAATTACAAAAAAAACAAAAATGAATTAAAAATGAATTAACTGATGGAGAACATGAGCTAATGAGAAAACCGAGCTAATGGAGAACCCGAGACAATGGAAAACCCGGGCGATTTGAGAGAACCTGAATTATCAATCAAATTAAGAAAGGCAATTAAATCAGCCGACTAAAATTAAATTGGGGCGAAACGTCAAAGGAGACGAGTAAATTACTCAAAGCAATTAGAGCTACAAGAGGAAGCCCGGGGAAAGTTGGATCTAGACTAATTTGACAAAGTAAAATCAATTACAAAATGGGTATAAAAGCGACCGGCAAGTAAACGAAATTGCCAGTTGGTCGAAGAAAAGAAAACGAGAAATTTAGTGAGAGTAACAAAGAAAACTTTGAAGTAAGTATCAATTGAATAATTTAAATCGAACGTACCAGAAAGGGACATCTCCCGTTGGAAGATTTATCCATACGGAAGATTTGTAGTTGTATTGAAAAGTGCAGATCAAAAAAGGGTTGTATCAAGTGTGGTTGAATTAATAAAAAGATAACCAAAGTGTAACTGTATTAGTCTCACATAAATTTCGATATTTGAAATATATTTATTTGAAAATGATTACTAATAAAAGCTTGTTTAATTTTTCAAATTAAAAATTCAATTTAAAAATTATTTTAAAAGTTATTTTAATAGTTAATTATTTATCATTTAAAATTATCTTAATAAATCATTGAAATATTTAATTCTCAAAATAATTATATTAAACATAAAATTATAATAAATATTTTAAATTCTTAAATATATTTGGAATAATTTGAAGTGCCGCATGCTTTCGTTGGAACATTGACTGCTGGAGCAAATATTTCTATGATCGCTTTCAAACTCGTTTTCAATAAAAACTTTATGCAAATTAGTTTTATGTCTCTACAAATAGTAATTCCATTAATAGTAATAATAATATGAATAATGAAAATCAAAGTCGGTTAAATTACTATTCATGTCCAATTATACAAAAGCAGTTTCATAATGTAAATGACTCAATGGCTCATCACGACTATCAATTCTATTATCAACCCGCTAGTATGAATTATGATATAAATAATTATAATGACAACTTTCTCTTATATGANAAATGTAGTCAGAGGCATAAATAACCAACTGACACATAACAAACATGTAAATGGTTTGATAACTCGCCAATATCAAATCATTGAGCGGTTTTATCTCTGATATTCCCGTGAAGCACTGCATAATAGTGCTCAAATCCTTGGCCACCAGCGTAGTGATGACTGATGATCCCTCATGGGAACACAGAAGAAAATAATTCGTTTAAAAACCAAACCAGTTATGCTATGACCGCTTTGAGGTTGAAGCTCATCCGCCAGGATCCGACCTTCTCTTTGGAGCGGTAGGTAAAACCAAGCTTTGCATCGCAACGTAGTGCCTAGACTCACATGGATTATAAATCGCCGGGAATCAGACATAATGTGTCAGCTAAATTACCATCAAGCTAATGACAGACACTAGATTCTCACCGTTTGGAAGTAGTAGGCAATAGCCAGATAATTAATTAGGGTTCACTTGCGTGAAGTTGTGTATTCATTTAATCTGAACAAGTTTGGGTTGTGCATGAATAAATGATTATAATTTAATTAGAAAGATTCTTATTTATCCTGACTAAATTATTGCAAACAACTTGTAAATGTCTTAATTATCATCAATAAATAATTGAAGGGGAATTAATAGAGTCCTGCCTATTATAAATAACAAGTGTCTAAATTATTGACATAGTTCCATAACAGATCTACACATTATTTGCTTAGGGTAAATCTTTAATTTAATTTAAACTACCTTTCCAGGCTGTTTGATCTTTTCAAGTAAACTAATTAATTTTTTAATTTCCTTAACTTGTAGTTTCCCTTATCAAGGGTTATACCTTATCTTCCTTCAGTAGAGCTCTGTATGAATGATCGTATGCATGATGACCCAAAGTATACAAGATCTGTAGTATAGGGGATTTCTCTAGGCCAATAAACCCGGTTTGTCTGTAAACTACCTATGGTCAGTAAAGTATGATTGTGACCGGATGAGACGTTCCAATTTGACTTAGATTTATTTTTATTTTTCATCTTCTCTTCCTAGCCTTTCCAGATGTTACCCAATCCCAAAACCATTCTCAAGCCTTGTTTTTCTTGTGCAGACAAGAATTCGATCATCAGAGACCTACAGGCTCAAATTGGAAAGTACAAAAGGAAGATAGACGAGCTGGAGGGGACATGGTTTAGTCCCTCTCAGATGAAGGAGACCCAGAAGAAGTTGTATCGAAGTGAGCATTGCCGTGATGCACTAATTGCCGAGAGCCGGGCACAAGAGGAGCCTGATAAAAGAGCAGTCGGAAGCGCTGCATAAATTATATGTCCAGGCAGCCACCACCAGGAAGATAGCGAAGATCTCAATTAGTGAAGCAGCAACCTTTCCCAGCGCACCACGACACCTCTGTCAGGTCTTCATCTCCTCTCAGGAAGTCTTGCCGTGAGTGCGTGGAGACCGAGCTTTCTCCCAGAAACCCAGACCTTGAAGTCACCGGGACTAGTAAGGTCCAGGCGAACGTTGCATCGGCATCGGCCGTGCAAACACCAGCAACTTCGAAACCGAAACGTCGGCAACTGTCGCGAGCCGAACGCAAACGGAAACAACGGGATGCGGGCATCGGTCAAGCAGTGTACATCGTCAACTATCGCTCCAGTCAGCAGTAACAATAATCCAACCATGGTCGACCTAACAGCCGGGATCTCCGGGCGAGTCATCTCCGCCTCCGGGGTGACATGGGAAGAAAACGCCGCCGAGTTCTTTGATCTAAACGAGTTACTCGCCGACTCGGAGTGGGAGAAATGAGGATCTCCCCTAAATTGGCCTCATTCTCTAGAGAGGCCAGAACACTTGCCGAAATCATTTTTTTATCTTTATGTTTTTTCTTGTTCTTGTAAATATTGATGTATAAGCTCTCGATGTATTTGTATGACAATGCCAAAAATAAACCATTTTCATTTATATATGCGTTTCGTTTTGTCGTAAAATAGTGAATACGAGATAGGTGAACAGCATTGAGAGTCTCACGAAACGAGGGCATTAGTCAGTTAGAAACTCCAATTAGGGGCATTCGCGACGGGCGACAGAGTGAGAAGACGTAAGTCCTTCTATCGGCAGTCGGGGTTAGGAAGTCGAGGCCTCAGTAAGGAGTAGTCCGAAGGAGCTGGCTCACCTGCTTACTGGCGTCTCGCCGGCATAGCACAGTTCCAACGTGAAGCAACTCACGGGTGCTATGCTGGAGTGTAGGTTATGTACGGGTCCTGCTCAGCGATGACAAAAATAAAGACGAGCGAAATCGATGTGGGCATTTCATCCTCTAGATTAAAAGCGGAACAAAGGGGGGTCATCGGAGTAGTTACCCGCCAACAATAGTTTGCGTTGTAAATTGTAGGTAATCGGATTGTTGTTATTTTCAATTGTAATAAATTATTAAGTTAAATAATTTTAAATTGAAACTTTTTAAAAATTTATAAGTTGTAAAATTAAAAAAATTATATTAAACATAAAATTATAATAAATATTTTAAATTCTTAAATATATTTGGAATAATTTGAAAAAAGTTAATTATCTAAATTAAATTTTAAAAATATTTTTTAATGAAAAAATAATAAAATTTATTTATAAAAATTCTATTATCTCTATTTTTTCTATCATACTTGATGATAACAAGAAAACTGTAAAAATAAATCATATAAGGAATGCTTGAGTGGCGCTTTCTTTTCTTCTTAGTTTTCTTCTTCGTCTTATAATAATAATAATAATAATAATAATAATAATAATATAATAATAATAAATAATAATTACAAATTAAAAAAATTACATAGTTTACAAAACACAAACATAATTATACCACAACAAGACTCCCACTTCATCCTTCAATTACTTAACACATTCAAAATCTCCATGGAACGGGCAACTTGATCATTATTTTTGGATTTAAATATCTAATCAACAATGCCTCACAAGTTACTCGTTCCCAATAATTACTTAAAACCTTTTGAAATAATTTAAAATCAGAGATCCTATTTTTTTACTGACACATTTCTAACATGATTACTAATATTAGTCAATCCTTTTGGTCGACAGTGTTCCAGAACTCTGTGCAGAGACTAATAATAATAATAATAATAATAATAATAATAATAATAATAATAATAATATAATAATAATAATAATAATAATAATAATAATAATAATAATAATAATAATAATAATAATAATAATAATAATAATAATAATAAAAGCATTATATAATAATAAACAAAAACAATATTAATTTTAATAATGATTATTTAAATAATTATTAAATATATTAAATATATTTCTCTATGAAAATAAATATAATTAAAATTATTAAACTAAATAAATATTTATTAACAATATAATGAAAAAGTTGTTTACGATTCTAATTTCAATTTTTAATGAATTCTTCGTGATTAAAGAATTGCTCATAGTGTTTGACTATTTTTAACTAGATTAAATAACAATAATTTTGGCAAGCATGATCGGATCTGTCACATGCTTGATTGGAATGTTTATTCTTGATCGTCATTGTTTATCACTGATGTTGTTGAATTGACTAATAATATCATGTCAATGTTAACTTTACCAAAACTGTCTAAAGAACTTTGATAAAAAACATTGAATTCAAACAAACTTTGTGAAATTTTCATCGCAAGGACGGCTTGAACTTGATGACCTGATAACAAGAACTGCCAACTCGAGTTTTAAAATATTTTTCAACTTACCGAAAATTCTAAATCATTAGAAAATGCTCTAAGCAAAAAAATAAAAAAATAATTAAATTTCTTTGTTTAAAAGCATTCTTTCTATGGCTGAGTACTCAGTATAACGTAACGGAATGTTTCCAAACAAAAACTCATCAGCAAAAAGAAATTAAAAGAGATACAATAATTTTTATTTGAGCTAAAACAGTACAGAAGGGAATACTTTTGTAAATTTTTAATCATTAAAATAAGATTAACGATATTTTCTCTTTTCAGTATACTAAATTGTTTATGTTTCCTTTTACACAGGGCTGACTGTGGGTTTTGTGGGGCCTTGGGAAAATATTATATGCGGGGCCCCTTCCCAAAAAGGAAGAAATGATACATGAACATAATTTTATCACTTTATTTAATGAAATATTTATTTATATTATTCAATAATACACAAACTTAAACATAATATTTTTTATTCTTAATTCGTATGAAACATTTTTACTTCTAATTCTTCGGTAATATCATCAAAATTCATATATTTTACTAAGAGGTCACGAAGTAGAAACTCATTGGACAGAAAATAAAAGTTCATTTAAATGAAAATAAAAAATTCAGTTTGACAATGGATGAATAAACAAGCCGTCGAAATCATCGAAATATAAATATAGACATACATTAATTGAATGGGGGAAAGTCATAATTTAGATTTGATGCAGATTTTTGGAAGCTGTAGAAATGATTAAACTCCTACTAGACAATCTTTCCGAATTAGAACTTGATTTTGAAAACCTTAGCGAATGCACTACAGGTGGTTCTGGAGTAATGATCACTTTTAAACTAAATATACCCAAAAACAACTCATAGAAAGAGTTGAATGTGCAAATTAATTGCAAAACACTGTGGAAACACTGTGCTGTATATTACTTTTTATGTTTGCAAATTGAGTATTGTCTGTGCGAATGTTTTTGTTAACCCATGCCGTACCAAGCCGGTCAAAATGACCGGTAAATCAATCAATCAATCAAAAAGTTTAAATAGTTATTTTGATTATATTATTCAAAATTTATTATTATAAAACAAAAATCTTTCATAAAATCTCCAATATTTGGAAAATTAATTACAAAATTCAAATTATTGATAATATATATATAACTTGGCAACATCGCACGGCATATAAAAGTTTTGACATTCGACATATGCGTGCTTAGAAATTAGCTTTTTAGCAGGCTACAATTTAGAGACGCGGGATTTCAGATTATTTATTTATATTTCATTATTATCTTTACAATTATAACATATAATAATCTGTGTTCACCGGTCAAAAAGTCGGTCAAAATGACCGGCTTGGTATGTGACGTTCTAAAATGTCTTGGTAAATGGCGGTAAATGGTAAATGTGTATAGTCTTAGTTGATTTTTGCATTGCGTTTTTCTTAACTATACTAAAATCACTCCACTGAAATCATCTCCAGTTTCATTTTTAACATCAGACAAGAGATTATTTATATAATTAAAAAAAGTAAATAAAATTTGAAATTAAAAAATTAAAAATATCAATAAGAAAATAAATATATCTTTGGATATAAAAATTGCAAAATTGGAAAAGTACAGAAGATTAAAATTCGAAGACTGTAAGAATTGACAATTGTCGACTGGAAATTTTATAGCAAATTTTACTCAAGAAAAAATAATAAAGCAAGGAATCCGAAAGAAGAATTAGAACTATTTGTTTTGGAAAACTATATATATAAAATAACAATAATATTCCTACTTTGCTAGTTTATTGTCGATAATATTAATGTGAATCATACCCAAAGAAAAGACAATAAAGAGAAGGATCCGGGAGAAAAATTACAACTATCTATTTTTGAAAGATATTTTTATAGAATATAATATACTCTACTTTACAAACTTATCGACCACAATTTTACAGCAAGTTTTATTTTACTTTGAAATTTTTCGTGCTTATTGTTAGTTACAAAATAATAAACTTTGATGTAAAACGGTTAATGATTCTTATATAATATTGTTGATTATTTTTGTAATCACCCGCACGCGCTATTAATTCACACACACATACACACACCCCAGCAGTTCCCAATACAGATTTTAAAGTCAACTCTGCTGAGTTCAACACATTTCTCTTTAACAAGATTTAAATATAACAATTATAACACTCAACACCATGTTTACCATGTTAGAGAAATTTGTCAAAATTTATCCACAAATTTCGAGTGCACTCAATGATTAAAACCTATTGTATATTTGATTTCAAAATGATTTAGAGTGAATTAACAAGATTTTGAATGTTTGACAACTGATGAAATTAGCAGTTGAAGCATTGAGTCGTCAGGATGCTATTATATTAACGAGCGAGGGTGTTTTAAATTTCTGTTTGACTCGATGAAATTGAATATTCGAAAGAAATCAAGACATCTTTAAAATTTCGAATCGGGCAACGGAGAAACATTAGCTTAGTGTCTCATGATTTTTTACAAAATCCACGACGGTCCAGGATTCTTTCGAGAAAAAGATGTCAGCCAAAATGGTTGAAATGATCCCTTTCCTGAAATTCTTCAAAAGCAATTGTCTTGAATCAATGATATAAAATGAAGATAGTTCAAGAAAAGAATTAAATTCTTACGAGACAATTGGAAATAAGCCTCAAAATTTAACCAATATCTTGGAATCTTTGAAAATATTCAGCTAACGTCAACAGAAAGTGAAATATAACGACAGTGAAAAGGAGAAGTTTTAGCAACAAAAGCGTTTGTGCAATATGTTTCCTGAAACGTTTTTTTAAAAAATTGCAAAAAACAAAATTATATAAATGATGGAAAACAATACTTTCCTAAATAATAACATATTTTGTTGACCATAAGCTTATCAAAGCCTCTGAGTTAATATCCTAGTAAGCAGCTTAAATTCTTCACCATTCTTCTTTATCAACCTTTTGATTCTATTAGAAAGGGTATGGAAAAGTCAAAACCATTGACATTGTGTTGTTTGAGTATTAACTGAGAGTTATGGTTCCCCGATTACACCACATTCTTCCATTCACCGAAAATTGCTTATTCCAAAATGTAGTGTGGCATTGCTATATTGAATGAAAATGTTTTCAGCCATGGTCATTCTATCTCAATTTGCTGGAACTATTTTGCTGGATATGAGGTGATAGTACAGTTTCATATATTTTGGAACGTCTTTTTAAAAAAATAGCTTTCGCTTATTCTCCATATTCCAACTAATCTATTGAAATTATAATCTAGAATAAACTTGAAGATTCATGGAACATTTCCCTGGATCTACCCACAGGATATCTTTTTGTTTAATTTATTTGGATTCAAACGATCTTTTTTCACTTTCGTTCAAAAAACGCTCTACAGTACAACATGAGATGTTAATATCAATAGCAATATCACGCTTTTCCTCATTTCAATTTTGATCTAAAAATTGCTTGCTATATGAATAAATGCATTGTTAAACAAAAACCACAAGGGATTTCATGTCTGTCTTCTATTTTTCTTTCTGGCTATTGGTACAAGGCTCACTTGTCACTCGGCATTAACTGACTTGTCAGCGAAGTCCTTGTGCGTGCCCCAGAAGTTGAAAAGCTTGACCATCTGGTGGTATGAAGTCATAAATCTCTTCTTGATTGACGGTTTCTCTCCAGATAATTTCCACTTAGCAGAATTCCTCTGAAACTCAATGATATCTGTACTTAATGGTTACAAATCCCATGTGATATTATTCCACAATAGCTAGCCACCATGCTGCTTCAAGATATCGACGTTTTTACTGGTGATGCGACAATTTTCTGTCATTTCACTATAGAAGAATCAAGGAAAAAATCGTGAACACCATTTATGTATATGTTGAATAATAACTATAAAACGAGACGCACAATGTTTATTAAAAACAGAAATTTATATCGCAGTCTAAATTACCTCAACGTAATTTATCGACGAGAACTATTACATAATAGTTTCATCGTTCGACACTGTTACATAATAGTGTCGCAGTATTCTTCTCGCACAGTATACCTAAGTCATTCATACACACTTTCTAAGTCCTTTTGATAGAAAATAGAAAACACACTGTTATATAATCCTAATCTTGTTTCATTGACCATTAATCCCAAAAATATTGTAAATTAATCCAAATTGTTTAAATAACACATAAAATGAATACATGTCCCTTCTCAACTTACGAAATCAACTAATTAATCATATTATCCTATATTACTGTAAAAGCCAAAATTCGTTCAATTATCAACATAATTGTCATAAACTTCTAAAACTAATTTCTATTCAAAATATATTCACTTAAAACCAAGTAAAATCTATTAAACCACACAAAATTATCAATAAATTAATTGCTACTAAAAATTAAATTCACATTTATAATGTGAGAATATAATTAAATTAACTAATTAAATAACTAAAGTAAAATAAAATATTACATGAATGCATGTTGTGAATTGATGTGGTATGCAAATTCCTTATGCTTACATTACTCGATATTGAATAAAAATCCTCGTGAAGATCCTGTTTAACACGTTAACTGCCGTGTCACCCGTATTCGGGTGACAGCAAAAGTTCTCATCAGGCCACGTCACCCGTATTCGGGTGACAGCAAGAGTTCTCATCAGGCCACATCGGGTGACACGGCAAAGATTACAACTGCTCGTGCAGAGTAATAACGTGATAAATGAGGATCGCAATAGATATCGGGCTGAGAGTACCGAAAGAAATGTAAACAGACATGCGGTAGCAGAGCACGCATCTTACAGTGGCCTGACGGGGATTTTGTTGTAAACACGCGTGGCAGTCAACGTGTTAAATATTGTAAACAAATTGCATTATTTTTGAATTTAATAAATATTAGTATTTAATTATGGATATTATAAATACAACAACTAACATATAATATTCTTATTTTTTATTGATTCTTTATTAGTTTTTAAATCTAACTCCACCTACAGAGGGGGCGGGGCAAACTATTACCGCTCCATTTATTATCGCTGATAAGGGGAGTTGGGTTTCCATCAGATTAGTTTTTACTTACATCATTTCATTCTATTGTTTTAATCAGAATAAATAATGTAAAAATATTTAATAATATTATTAAATTAAAATAATATTAATTATTTTTCCACATACTTATATGAGTTTCCCTTATACACTTCAAATTCTAAATTTAGTTTGAAGCATGAATTTGCTCACAATCATGGCAACAGTTTGGGAGACTTACTATCATAAACTTACGAATTTTATTCCAATTAGGAATCCGTATAAACAAAGTCAAGATATATTTGCATAAAACCTCATGCCATTCAAGCACTCAAAGTCATAATAAGGAACTCATGAATAAATTTCAACTTCAATACTCAATCTATCACCTACCCAATATCCATAAAATTTCAGGTCAATTTTTTCGGTTATCAAAAAAGTATATAATGTCGAGTAGGATCTCTATTTTACTCCCTTTCAATACTTATTGCAGCAGCATTCATGGCCAGTACTTCCTGATGGGTTTGTGCGACCGCACAGCACGGACAACAACAGCTGGCTACAAAATCGAAGCAAAAGTTTCCAGGTATGCTTCGCTTTTCCCTGACCTTTTGTCGAATAATTGCTCCAACACATCCATAAATAATCATATAACCTAGGCCACAAAGGAAACAGCTATCACCAACTGCTTCAGCATCCTTTCCTACCAAGTAACACGGAACAAAATAGGACAATAAACAAGTTCCTTTATTATGAAAATTAATTAAAGAAAATAATCAAATAAAAATTCCTAACCACAATCAGAAAAACAGCCGCATAATCCATGTTGCCATTCTGCCATTTTAAATTTGTTCTAAAGCGGATTCGAAGATATGCCTATCATAATTTCAGTTACTGTATTTAAATAAAAAAAAGTGCTGAAACGAGAATCAACCAATGAGAATTCAAGAAATCAATCGATGTGGATTCTACGAGAATAGGCACACTGGACATTTTTAGAATGCCAAGTTGTATGTCGCAACGAGTTCTCCATGTATTTATACAACATTTCATTTATCAAATAATAGTTTATTGCAAGCCTACGAACCTAACGACAACTGTGTTGTTTATACAACGGGTAACTATCAACAAAAATTCCAACTTTATTAATTCGATATTCGAAAGAGTTTTTCTATAGATTTTTTTTGGGAATTATTTTTTTTCGAAAAATCTTTGCAATCTTTAACATATTTTAAAGCGCATTTAATTTATATTTTTCATTTAACTTTTTCAATATTGCAGTTTATTTTCATTTAAACGAAAATATTATTTATTTTTGATTTATGTACTTTTAAATGTAATTATAGAGAATTTGCTGGGGACATTTTTTTTGCCTCGGAATGTTTTCATTGGGATTACTGATAACGATTTGTGACAGGTAGTTCAACTTTATAAATTCCTTTGGTGAAATTAAATTGACGGGATTCATTTATCTTATATATAATTATGAATGTGTGTATATGTGTATGTCTGTTACAATTTCCAAATACGCAAATTTTAAATTGAATCCAATATAAAAATCCTTATAAATCCTTAATATTACACAAAAATCACTTTGCCCCATTTAAATTGATCTACTGTCAATGGTTTTTCCAAACGTTCAAAATCACTATTAAAATCACGCCTGGCTTTGAGAAAGAGCTATATTAGCACTAACAAATCAGAGGATAAATAATATAAATGCACAGATTGAAAATAAACTACAGGATTAGGCCAAAGTTTATAAGTCAATTGATACAATTACGGAGAATGCTTGAGCTGTCTTTTGTCCAACTGAATTCATTATTTCATTGGAACCACCTGGCTTACCTTTCCACACCTTGATTCTAAAGCTGGGGTACCAATTCTGCTTCTTCGAAACTTGGATCCGCCAAGGTTATGCAATAGTACTCGGCTTTCAATCAAAAATTTGTTCCCAAAAATAATTGAGGCGACCGTTCTGACTGGATGTATATATTCCGAGAATCCCGCTTATACCAACCGACATGTCCTTTGACTTCAGAAGGCTCCAATTGCCAGTTCGCCTCGCTTTTTTCATGTCCATCAATAAAGCCCAGGACAGTCTCTGAAAGGTGTAGGAATTAACCTGGAGGAGCCCTGTTTTTCACATGCTCAACTTTATGATGCTTGTTCCAGAGTTGGCTCAGCAAAAAACCTAAATCTTTGCATCAAATGGAAAAACAAAAGATTTAGTCTATCAAAAAGCACTTGATTAAAACTTTGATTAATATAATCATTTTAAATTATTAGTATTTTGAGTTTTTTTCAATTTTCATATGCTTATAACATGTAATTGATGTTTAGAATGTATAATTACTTTTGAAAATTCAAGTGCATTTAATAAAATATAGCAATTTACTATACGAGGTATGTGCCCGAGCAACGCCGGGTAGCCCAGCTAGTTCAATTATGATTTGCAACCGCAGTTATAGGGAGTTACAAGAAATATATGTGGATAAATCTACTTATCTTGCAAAACTTGCTGTCTTGCATATTGTAAATTGAACTGAAATGAAGTAGACTAGTTGGACAAGGACATTGTCAAGGATGCGATGAATTGGAAGAGGTAAATATGAGAGATTAGAAAATTAGATCAAATATAATAATAATGGTGAGGTCTTTATAATCTCAACTTGGTAATTCTTATATAAATAAATAATAAAAAATTCTGGTTTATAAAGGTTTTATTAACAATTAACGAAAATAAAATTCTTATTTATATTACAATTTCAATTACTGAATTTCCAATTCTTCTTAAATAACAAATTTGGTTTTTATCTGACTCAAAAATATACTTATACATAGGCCCGGATTTAGATGAAGAGCGGCATTAGGTTATTTCACTTATGAGACCCTTTCACCTTTCATTTTAAGTTTGTAAGTTACATGATAGATAATAAAATACATCAATACTGTCACAGTATTACTGTTAAATGAAATATATTGTGCATAGTACTAACATTTATAAAAAATGTGGCAAGGATAATAAATAAAAAATAGTCGAGAACATTTATTTAGAAATTTATTCTCAGCACTATATCTAGTACTTGTAACAATAACTAATCAAACAAAACAAAAAAAAACAAAATTCAAATAATGAAAATCTTTGACTACAAAAAGAAAATACGCAAAAAGAATTATCATATTTTCTATCAAATTTAATTAAATATATTCAATACATTAAAGATTAAACTAAATTCAATTCAGATAAATTTATTTCATAATAATTATCATTTAAAGTTTAAGTATGAATTATTATGAATTTTAATTTTGCTAACAATTTGAATATAAGCCCATTATGATCTTGAGGCCCTATAGGAAAATCCGGCCCTGCTTATACCACTTGTCAATAAATTTTAAGACTATTGTTTTGGGATCTCAGACATTTTTATTATTGTTGTGATTATTATTATTCTTTATCCACTTCGAGTCCTATTATAGACTTGAAATCCTATTATTCAAGATACTATATTGGCATAGTTAAGACATTTAAAGTGTCAATAGAACTAACAAAATTAATATTTAAGTGCCGCTTGTAATAACTATTTTAATAATTCATTTTGTTATACATAATGAAGTAAAAATCTGTCATTCGTCAAGCTAATCAATTTTTCAATCTAATAAAATTATTATTAATTAACTTTTCTTTCGGCATATCAATACAAATTAGAATCTCATGAAATTTATTTTGAATCTGGTGAGTATTTTAATACACTAAAACCTTGATTTGTGTCGTTAATTGGGCCCAAAGAAAGACAACGCAAATCGAAATTAATTTTTCCATATAAAAATGTATTTTGTTAATTAGTACTAAAACAAAAGATCCCTTGGATTAAAA